>JAHBCN010002393.1:138771-171395 GCA_019359885.1 Listronotus oregonensis | reverse complement strand
AACTGAGATACAGATGGAAACTTTATTTTTTTTAAAAAATTTGGGGACTGAAGAAAAAATTTTTTAAAAAAATGAAATTTTAAAGGGTATTGTAGAAAAAAGTTTTAAAGGATAAAAAAAGGAATTTACATGTTTATAATAATGAAAAGGCAATTTAAAAAAGTTGTGAAACAAAAAATTTTTGGGCCTTTTGGCATTAAACAACTTTTTTTGGGGGGGTTTTTTTTACTTTGAAAACTTTAAAACCCTAAGATTTGGGGTTGTTTATTTTATTTTCAACCCGAAAACAAATACTTGAAAATTTTTTTAAATTTTTTTTTTAAATTAAAAACCTTTTTTTTAAAAAAAAATTTTAAACTTTTTAAAAACCAAAACATAAAAAAAATTTAAATACCCCAAAAAAACCCAAAAAGTAAAAATTTTTTCGACAAAATTTTAAGGGAAAAGGAAAAAATTTTTGGTTCGTTAATAAATTTAAACCAAAAACAAAAACTAAGGACAGGCCAAACCATCCTCTGAATTTTTAAATCTGCATTTTTTTAACAAATTTTAAATTTAATATAAAAGAAATCAAGGTATAAAAAGCCAGATTATTTAATTGGGTCTAAAAGATTGCTAGATCTTAGCAACATGATTTTTCAAAATAATTGGAAACATATTTTTGAGGCTTTTTGAGATTTAAACAAAGCGATTTTTATTTACCATTAAAGAAACTATTGTTAAAGAAACGATCATTTCGCTGGGACATTCTACCTGCCAGGTGATCAAAAACGTAATAGGTACGAATTAGCAGCGGTATAGGGTAAATTGAAGTGCAAAAGAGAGCACACATCTTCCGCTGTCTCAGCTTAAAGACGCTCCGTCAAACCACGTGACTTACAGCACCAATGAGATCTTTACTGAGTATATTAGAGTAGATATAAATACTTAAAAATTTCATCCATTTACTTATACATGAAAAAGGGTATATTAAATTAATCTTTTTATACTTGATATAAGACATTAAATTAAACATTTTTTCTTGTAACCTCTAGTGACTTATTTAATTAATTTTGTATTAACTTCCACTTCAGCTTAAATCGTAACGTCTGGTCTTTTATCTGAGACAGTTGTTGATATACGCTCTCTCTTGCACTTCAACTTACCCATATCGCCGTTCCCTCGCACTTATGTCTAACGTTCTTGATCACCTGGCAGGTAGAATGTGTCAGCGAAATAATCTGTCTCGTCAATAATAGTTTCTTTCGCATATAAATATTGCTCGGTTAAAATCTTAAAGTGCCTCAAACATATTTTTTTTTGTGTTTTTGAAAAATAATTATGCAAAAAGCTGACAAACTTTTGGACCTGATTAAATAATCTGGCTTTTTTATACTTCGATTTGTTTTATATAAAACATTAAAATTGTAAAAGAAGTGGATGCCCCATAAAAAAATCTGTTGCAGAAAAAACTGAATTTACAAGTCGGTTTAGTTCCGCTACCCTTTAGCCAGGGCTGCGTTTTTGTAATTAGATATTATAAAAGAACCATAGTACAAGTTTTTATAGTACCTTAACCTGCCCTCTCAAAAATATCTACCAGCTCTCCTACTATAATAAAAACAATAACAAATGAGCTAATATGTATTAAGAAGAAGCTGATGGTACTTAAGTTACTTTTATGTTTATTTTGAGTTCCTGAATGGGTCTCTAAAATATTGTTGTTTCTTTCCGAATCGCCTTGCATATCTAAATCTTTTCCAAAATGTTCTGTCAGAATAAAATATGTATATTAAAAATTTAAACAAAAATTAACATGGATAAACATTTTCTTTTAATCTATTTTAATTTAATAGAATCTTTTAAAAATGTAGTAGGAACAAGTGTAGGAATCAGAATAATGGCCGGTTGCACCAACAATTTTAAGAAACCCTTAGCGTTAGGTATTCCTTGTAGCCAATCACATTGCTTGTTTGGTCATTTTAAGAATTATCTTGTGCTAAGTGTTTCTTAAAATTGTTGGTGCAACTGGCCATAAATCCTATTTTATTTGTGTTTTTAGGAAGATCAACAATAAAAATAGGTTTAAGTCTAATTTTTTGCACCTAAAAACAATACGCCAATCCTAACTATTTTAAATACCCGTCCAAATATATACGTATTTAAAAAAAAATTCAAATTATATTTTCCTGAAATTACTTTTAATATTGACTTGTAGATTTTAAAATGTGTTATTTGAGCATTATAGTTTTAAAATTTTATTAAATTGTTGTTTAATTATAATGGTTTTATTTAGTTAAATAATTTTTATTTAGACAGAGTACACAGAGTGAATGATTTTTTAAACTTTTACATAGGGTTACACATAGTTTTTTAATTGTTATTATGTTTTTAAATCGATTGAAAATGTTTATTATCAGTTTAAATTGTTGTACTTAAAAACGATGTGTAGAGACGAATTAAATAACTGTAAAAAACGTTTTTAATAGATTTATTATTCAAATTGTTGCAAATATGTTTTTATATTTGTAAATATTTCTTGGGAACAAATCTGTAGTATTTAAATAAAATATAAAGGTTGTTTAAGTATCTGTGTTTTATTTTTTCCCCAACTCAAGTTCCTTTTCTGTATATTTAGCAACTTAACCGGTATTAGGTTTCCTTGAAAGTTAGAACAGTTTAAGAAACGAAACAAAGTAACCCCACCAATATCAGTCAAAATGAATTAGTAGCTCTTGAAAACTTTCAAAATGATAAACCTATCAAAATTCTTACAGCACACCAAGGAAATGTCACTGTAGTCATGGATACAATCACGTACGATCGGTAAAAAGGTTAAATGCTTCGGAAAGGTAAATACAGATCTCTTGATCCAACAACATCCATAGAGAACAAAATTTACAGGACCTTAAGGAAATACAAAAACTTTCTGACCGACGAAACTAACACCACATAATAGTAAACCTCCACAGCCCTATGGACTATCAAAGGTACATAAGGACAATATACCTTTAAGGCCCATCACCAGTTCTAGAAATGCACCCACGACTGCACTATTGCGACTATTTTTATAAAATAGTAGTACTTTTTTATGAATACGCGTTAAGTTTCATGTAGATCTGTCAGCTTAATTGAATATGTACAGCTGTTTAAAGATGACGTGCCACAATACTTTTTTACAATGGAAAAAATGTCTCGTGCAGTTATAAAGTCCTTATGTTTGGTGGGATTTATCTTCCATCTGAATAAAAAAAAACGTGATTGATTTTCTGTTTTTGCTCCTAATAAAATAAAAGAACGGCGCAGAAATAAACTAATATTGAATCTCAACAGACCTTTTTTTTTCACAAGCCGTTTTGGTCTGACGTCAAATTTAAACGGCCATACGAGAACTTTAAATCGTAATTACGTCGAAACTATTTTTTTCTGAGAATATATATGGTGGTTCTTTTATAATCGAAGGAAGAGATTTGACGTGTTTTATGCAAGGGGAACATTTGATCAGTGGCGTAGCTATGTAACCAAGGGTTCTGGGGCAAATAGGTAACACCGCTTTATAAAATATCACTATTTTGACCTCTAAATCTCCTTAAAATATCTTTTCTTGACGTGATGGAAAAAACTGACTCCGGATTCAGATTCAGGCCGCCTAAATACCTAGGAATACCATGGTCCGGTCAAATAGTCAGCACTTTTTATTTAAAGAAATTCTTTTTAAAAATTAATATATTATTTTAAGGCGGCTCTTACAAAGAATTTAAATTAAATCTATGTTAAGAATACAGCTATTTGCAGAGATCTTTAGAAACGTTTGTTTACTCGGCCATGGTTTAAAAACCTTATCTTTACGTTCGTGGCGCTCCTTAAGTTACGGCGCCCCTGGGCTGTAGCCCAAACAGCCCATAGGGTTAGTATTGCTCTGGTTGGGACTCGATCCTCTTGAGGTTGTAGGAATTCTCTCTCTGCTGTAGACATCAGAATCTAAATTTTGCATAGTGTGTAATTTATTTGTACAAATCGAATCAAATAAGTATAATGACACTGATGACGTCAGATCAGAACAATACTTATGCAGTTTGAAAGATGATTTAATATGCTTTGACATGGGTATAAATTTATCAAGAACACACACACAAAATAAATACATATTTAGTGAATGTTATCACGAGATTTAAATTACTCTTTGCAATAATTTAAACATAATTTGATTTTTACCATTTGATTAGTGTCAAAGTGTCTTAGTTTAATGCCTACTACACCAGAAAAAGCCGCCCAAGTAATTGGTTAAATCGAAAATGGACTTAGCCAATAAACGGAGACGTGTAATAAAACTATAAGAGATTCTCTCATTTTGAAGATGATCATCCTTTGGCCAACAAGTTGCTTTGAGGTTGAAGCGCCAACACGATTGTTTGCTGCTCGGCAATCGCCAGTGTCTGCTTTACTTCTATAACAGACTTAATAAGAGGTGAGCGACCCTTCACTTGCTTACACTCAGATAAATCCATTAGGATACGTATTCAGTATTTGTAAGACTGATTTATTGGGCTCATTGTACTAAAATTGATTATCAAGAATAAATATTTCAATGCACATATTAGTAAACAAAGATAAATACCTCAAAAACCCCTTTAATTGGGTTTATTTGAAGTGTCCAAAGTTTTTGGGTATTTTTTTTCCCCAAAAAGGGAAATTTTAAACCAAAAGCCCTACCAAAAACGGGCGAATTTTTACGAAGAAGTTTTTTTTATTTTGAAAGACTGATTCCTTTTTGGATAAAGTTGCGCTGAAAAGGCGCTTAAACCGGATGGTTTTGCTGCTCGGCAATCGCCAGGTCGGGCTTTACTTCTTAACAGAGCTTAACAAGAGGTGGAGCGATCCTTTCACATTGCTTACACTCCAGATAAATCCAGTTAGGATACGGGGCTATTCATATTTGGTAGAGACCCCGATTTGTCTGGCTCGAGGTTGTACCAAAACCTTCGACTTATTCGAAGAATAAAGCTATTTCAATGCACATTTAGATACTAAAAAATGCGATCCCAAAATCCAGATATACCCTGTTTCTCTCAGTACCTTTTTTTGTCCTCACCAGCCTGTGTTTTCAACAGCCGCTTGGCCAACTTCACCACGTGGTATTCTAAAAAAAGGTTGTAGGAATCCCTCCAGACTTCGCAACTACACTTTCACAACACTCTAAATGGCGGAGTGAGTCTCTCCTTGCTTCTCGAGGGTTAAAATCAGTTGATACGGCTGCGCCAACCGTCCTTCCCGAAAAAAGCTATGTAGTTTTTTGTCGTGTGGCTTTACTGATTGGAGGTTAAACAGAAAACTGGGCCATCAGTTTATAGTCTGTCTTAAAGTATATCGCTATGGCTTTTGACGGACAATACCCCAATAAACCTTTAACGATTTTATTACCTATTGTTACCCATTATTTCATAATGGCAGGGGTGGGCCAGGTATTTCTTGAGTATTGACCATTAGGTATATAAGTATTTCGGCTAATATGTTAGTGCAGTGTGAACTGGAAAGACCAGACGGCTCCTTTACCGAATCTAGAAGACAGACGTTGGAGCTTCTAGCAAAAACTCACTTCCCAGGAAGTATAATACTAGATAGGCAGCCAGAAAATCTCCTTGCTGGCAGATTAAAACGGCCTCAGAGGAGCGACTCTTTACTTCTCTAAAACAGCACAAGCGATACGGGATGCAGTGGGCTCATTCCTCCCCTATAAATCGCCGGGTGAAGATGGTATCTTTCCGGCACTGTTACAAGTCGGTCTGGAAGTGATGCTACCCTTTCTAATAAGACTAGCCTGGTGTGGAATTACATACCGACTAGCTGGTCGGCGACTAAGGTAATATAAATACCAAAGGTAGGAATGGATCGAACCCCAAGTCGCTAAGACCAATAAGTCTAACCTCCTTTCTGTTGAAAAGTCTGGAAAAAATACTGGATGTCCACATGAGGGATAGCCCACTCAGGGTTCACCCCTTTAACATACACCAGTATGCATACGAGACGGGTAAATCAACAGAATTAGCCCTCAATAACCTGGTGGCAAACATCGCCAGCTCTCTGGAACAAAGGGAGATGGTGGTCTGCATTTAGATATTGAAGGAGCTTTCAACAATGCGTTACCTGACCCTGTATGAGGCTGCAGCTTCTAGAGGGATCAGTCCGTCATATGTGACTGGATCAGGACCATGTTAGAAAACAGGAAAATAACCAACCATATGCAGGGGGAGATGATCATATTTAGGGCGCCAGGGGTCCGCAGGGGGGGTTTGTCCCACGCTGTGGTCGCTCCTGGTGGATGACCTACTGGCCATACTCTCTCTCTGGAAGATCGATCTGCAGGCATATGCAGATGATCTAGTCATCCTAATTAAAGGAAACTCTGAAGAAATGATTTCGAACATCCTTCAAGAAGTACTAAACACCACACAAAGCTGGTGTCAAAGGGAAAAAATGACAATAAACCCCTTAAAAAATGGTTATTGTCCCCTTCACCCGAAAGAAAAACCTGGTTAACTTGAGACCACCTACTCTGCAAGGTAAAACAATACCATTTGCGAAAGAAGCTAAATATCTGGGGTTAATCCTAGATAGCACTCTTAGCTGGAATTCGCATCTAGAAAAAGTCATCCGTAAGGCCACCCTATCTTTCTGGACATGCCGCAGGATCTGTGGCAAATCCTGAGGCATGCAACCAAAACAGATGTACTGGCTATACGTGACAGTCATAAGACCAATGATCACGTATGGCTCTGTGGCATGGTGTCGCAAGGGGCAGCAGCGGCTGACCCAAGCAAAGCTATCTAGCCTACAGAGACAGGCTTGCCTAATGACACCAACGGCGGCCATGGAAGCCCTCCTAGGACTGCCTCCTCTGCATACCTACTTGAAGAGAAAGGCAAGGTGGGCAACATACAGACTCTATTAAGCGGTCAGTAACAAACCGCAGACGTGTCATATGGGGAGCACCAGTCTCCTCAGGAATGTCCTGACCTGTGACAGACCGAGAATTCCCTCAGACATAATGCCTACAGCAACCAATTACAACCGGCCCTACAGTGTAGTCTACCCACAAAGGGAGGACTGGAGTCGAAAAACGACCGACCTGCTCCGGGCTGACATCTGTTGGTACACCGATGGCTCCAAAACCAAGGACGGTGTTGGAGCTGGAATATAAGGACAGAGGCCGAGGGCAGAGTTTTCCTTTAGCTTGGGCACTCTCGCAACCATATTTCAAGCGGGAGTAGTTGCTATTGAGATGTGTGCTAGATCGCTGGTTGATCGGCACTGCACACGTAAGACAATTAAAATATTCTCCGATAGTCAAGCAGCTCTTAAGGCTCTTGAATCCAGCCGGTGCAATTCGAAAATCGTCTGGAATTGCAAGGATGCGCTGACCAAACTGGGTCAAAACAATAAGGTTACACTACTGTGGATACCTGGACACACCGGCCTAGAGGGTAATGAATCCGCAGACCTCCTTGCCAAAAGGGGGGCGGAGACAAAATTCACAGGGCCGGAACCGGTCATCGGTATATCTTATGGAACGGCCAAGCAGTTCATATAAGCTTGGACACAAAGAGAAAATCTTCGGTACTGGCATGGACTTCCTGGTCTCAGGCACTCGAAGGCCTTCATAAGCCCACCGAACCAACAATCTACTGTCAAACTACTGAAGCAATCAAGGGTACACCTTAAAACTCTAGTGGGACTGTACACGGGACACTGCAGATTAAAATACCTCATGCACAAGATCGGCCTAGCGGAAGACGCCGAATGCCGCATGTACATGGAAGGGGATGAATCGGCAGAACACTGGTGGGAGAAATTTAAAAAGGTGTGAGCCACAATAGACCGATTGGTCGTGGTGGAAGGGTGTTATACCCACTCACTTTAAACCTACCTAAACCTACCTACCTAGTGCAGTGTTGAATAACCGTTTTTACGAGAATATAACTATGTCGCGTCGAAATCATTTGTCATTAGATGCAAAACAGGTTGTAAAAAATGTGTATGAAACTTTAATCAATAGAGGACTAATTAAACAAGAAGCTTTAAAAGAAACCTGTCCATTTACAAAAAAAAATAAAGGGATATTATTATTAGTGAAGAATTGAACAAAAGTAGTGATTTTTAATCTCACCTTATAGACAATAGTGATCAGGACCTAATAAGAAGGAAAATATATATTGTCTTTATGAAAGCGAAGTGTTCCTACCTTGGATAAACTGAAAAAGAAGCTAGACGAAGACGAAACCAATATAAATATTAGCCGTGCCACCCTTCATGGAGTTGTTTCTAAAATGGGATTTAATTACCGCAAAATAGACAAAAGACAAGTGGTAATGGAATCGCACAGATTACGCACTTGGAGATTTAATTACCTTCAAGAAATTAAAAGATATAGGTTGGAAAACAGAGCCAGAATTTACCTTCATGAAACATGGTTCGATACACACGACACAGTATCCAAAGGATGGGTTAATTCCAGTCTGTCCAAACTGTCAGACGAAAGCACCTTCAAATAAAGGAAAACGCATTACCATAATACACGCTGGTTCAGAAGACGGATTTGTCCAAAACTGCTTGCTGTTGTCTGCAAAGAATATTAAGGATTTTAGCTTGGATTATCATGAGGATACAAGTCCAGAACTTTTTAAAAACTGGTTTCAAAATTATCTTTTAAAAAATATTCCAAACAACAGTGTTATTGCCATGGATAACGCAAGCTACCACAGCCGTCTGCTACACAAAGCACCAGCTTCATCAAGTTCAAAAACTGAAATCCAGGAATATTTTTTAGAAAATAATATTTATTTTGAATTCAGTTACAAATAGCGCAACTTTTGGAAGTCTTAAATTCATATGCAATTAAAAAACAATATGTATGTGATAATAAGGCTGGGCATACTGTCATACGTCTTCCTCCGTATCACTGTATGTTTAACCTCATAGAGCATTTGTGGAACCAAGTAAAATCAAAGATCAGAGTAGAAAATGTTACACCTACTTTAAGTCCCAGTATTATAAATTTGATAAAAAATGTAATTACTAACATACCAGTTGAGAGCTGGAAAAATTCAGTACAGCACATTATAAAAATTGAGGACTCTTACATTTCTAAACAAAACAACATAAATCCTATTGTAATTAATCTTAATGATGACTCTGATGGTGAAACAGAATTAGATTTAGATATTTAGATTAAAAATGTAATTATGTATAGATAATATAGTTCTAAATTTATTTAAACTTTGCATATATTTAGTTTCCTAATGTAATTTTAAGATTATACTTACCTAAATAAACAATAAATTATAAATCTTTATACTATTAGAGTCCGTCCCTAATGTTCTGTTCTTTAATACCTACTGCTCCGCAGTTTTATTGTTGTCGGCAGGTATAATCCATAAATGAAGGCAAAAGGTAACACGGTATACTTTAAGACAAACTATACTACATCGGCTACGAAGATTGGCTTTAAAATAATTATTACACAAACAATCCTAATTATGAAATAAAACCAACATCGTAAATTTTTAATAATTTTATTATTGGAAGAGTCAATATATTAATGTTACATTCAGAAACAGTTATCTTAAGACTTAAGGGCATTTATCTACGACAGAATTTTGATTAGATTATCTAGTGGTTAAGTTAACACAGAAATGAATTTAAGATTATGCTTTTTGAAAAAAAAAACAATTACATCGAAAATTTCTATGTTATTTTTTCCTATTTTATAAATGCTAACAGTTATTATTGTTACGTTTGAACAAAGATAATTACAGCTGACACAAGTAAGAAGAATAAGTCAGTGCTTAGCATGACATTTTTATAGGGTGTTTTTGTTTTAAATCGGGTCCTGTTGGATTGCTTACATTAAGAGAGAGGTGTTTTATTTAATTCTAGCACTTGGTAGGGTTCAAACTTTTACATTTCTTTCAATTTAACCAACATGTTTATGCCTGTTCTCATGTGGCTACCCTGTATAAAGGCGGGACAATCCATGTGTGCAGTAATTATCTTTGATGAATTAAAATCTACGAGAAAAATGGAAAATGTCACAAGTGTTTAATCCGTTTTACTTGAGTTTTTCTTATGAAAATCTTGCAAATATTTCTAAAATATTTTTTCTTTCATTTAAAAAAAAAGTACAGTGTAAAACGAAAAACTCAACTATTTACTATTAGTGAATAAAAACGGATTACAACTTTTTATTTTCTATTTCTTACATTATTTCACCGTAAACGGAAGAGTTAAAAAAGTAAAAAAATGCTATAGACTAAAAATGTATGTAAAAATCTACAAAATTAAGAAGTTTTTTTAGATTATTTTTATTATAAATTACACACATTCTAAGGTGTACAGCCGTGTCCAAAAAATTCCGCATAGAATGTTCTAAAATAAAGGTTTTTTGGCCGCGACTGTACAACGTTTTAAATACTCTATATATATTTCGATGAAGTGGTTACACAGAACTTTCCTATAGTACATTGAATAACTCTACAAAATTAAAGAAAAGTAAATTATAATATGAGTAATTGTGTTGTCTGAGTCAATATAGTTAGTATCAAAGAAGGTAGTATCAGTTAAAAATAACATAAATACTAAAAAAGCCATATTAAGACATACCCTGTATATTTGTGCGTCCAATATTTACAAATATACAGAGTCTGCAGAGTATTACGAAAAATAATAAACTATTTTTTTTAAAGAATAGTGGAGTGATTTTTTTCTGTCGGTGATTTGTGGAAATGTTTTTTGCTTAAAATTTTAGGCCTTTATATAGATGGTCCACAAAAGAAAATGGAAAATGTTGAAGCGATTACTCGTTAAAATCTAACTTGTCAAAACTCTTGTAGAAAATTAAGTTTAAATTACATAAGTATACATGTATAACTTGTAATAGTTACAAACTAAAACGTAATTTAGGTTATAACGTGTGTCGTATGTTACCGTAATTTTTTAAAACCCTGTATAAAACAAATTAACAAAGACGTTTTTTGAAAGTCAAAAATACAGTTTTTGTTATTATTTGGGAGATCATTTTTATTATACATTTATTTTTTTTTAAGTTATGATGTAACTAAAACTCAAAATAATGTTGAGATTTTGATGATTTCTTACTTAACCGCTTCTCTTCTTAGTTTCTGTTGCGACGGGGAGCTGAAAAATAAAGATTACTAATTAATACTTAAAAAAAAAATACACAGTAAAGTAAAGGACGGACTTACCACCAAAAATCTGTATTTTTTTATCCTGGGACAGGCCATGAACGCTTAAATCTTAAGTAATAACATACCGTGAGTGCTTTAAATGAAGTAAGAAGCTGTTTATTACCACGATACCTAAAGATTCGCAAGTTTGAAAAAAAGAAAACACATTTTCCAGCAGAAGGTTATAGAGCCTAGATGCTCTAGGAATGAAGTAAAGAACAAAGTGGAAAGTTTGGTGCCTGTTCAAAGAAACTGTGAAGGGATGCATAAAAATGGCGCTTTATATTATTCTCTTAGAAGCTACTGAGGAAAAAATTATTGGCTAATTTCGTAAAGCAGAAGCCCTAAAGAGCTGTACAGGCTCTTTGATTATATTTACGTGGCTTCTGAAGCCTTTATTTTTGAAGACAGAAAAAAATGTTTTATATAAAAATTGCAGGTTTTTTTTGCATATTATCTTTTAAAATTATCAGTAAAAAATATCGCATTAAAAAAATGGAAAAATATAGGCAACTTCAACTTTTTTAAATGGAACACCCTGTATATTATGCGCTACAATAAAAGATCTTTTTTTCTGATTTAAATCAATATATATATATATATATATATATATATATATATATATATATATATATATATATATATATATATATATATATATATATATATATATATATATATATATATTATATATATATATTATGATATTTGGATGAACCATTTTTGAGATATTAAAGCTTAAAATATAAATAAATTGAAAAAAAATCATATTAGTATCAAGAAAGCTTAAAAACAATAAAATTGTTTTAATAAATTTGACGTATTGACATCGTAAAAAGTTGAAATTTATCATTTTAACTATTAAAAGTAGTTTGTATTGCTTTTTTGTTGATGGGCTATTCAGAAGAACAAAAAATCTCTATTATGCGTCTTTTTTATGGTAACAATAATAATGTGACGACAGTGCAAAGGAAATATTACTTATATCCTTAACAACGGGTACCATCTATAGATACTATTAAATACATAGTAAGAAAGTTTATTGAACGAAAAAGCTTTAAAATGAAGAAAAGGACTGCAGCACGAAATGAAAACAAAGTTATGGATATCCTCGTTTTTTCAGGATAATTATTATACTTTTTCTATTGGACTAGTACTAACTACTTTTAATTATTTTAGAAAATCCTGAAACATCAATCTCGGATGCGGCATCTGAACTTAATAAATCAGGTTATAAAATTTATTTAAACTTAAAATTTTACAAATTTTATCCTTATAAATTTATGTCCGTTCAGAATCTTCCTGAACAAAACATGCAAGACCGACCTAAGTATGCATTGAAAATAGTTATATGATAGTTATATGATATATAGTTATATATAAAATAGTTTATGCAACAGGATCCAAAGTTTTTAAATAAAATTCTATTCACCGACAAGTCTTCCTTCACTTTAGCAGGAATGTTTAATTACAAAAATAAACATTATTGGTCCAGAGAAAACCCTCACCAAATTCAGGAACATAACAATTTTATTGTTTCCATGGCTTTCTTGATACTAATATGAAACTTTTTTGTAATTTATTAATAATTTAACCTAAAATATCTCAAAATGGTTCATCCAAATATCATTAATGTATATATATTTGAAATCAGAAAAAATAGATCTTTCGTTGTAGCGCATAATATACAGGGTGTTTCATTTAAAAAAGTTAAAGTTGCCTATATTTTTCCATTTTTTATTGCGATATTTTTTTACTGATAATTTCAAAAGATAATATGGAAAAAATCCTACAATTTTTATATAAAACATTTTTTCTGTCTTCAAAAATAAAGGCCTCAGAAGCCACGTAAATATAATCAAAGACCCTGTACAGGGAACCTATCCATCGTAGAGGCTTGCGGCAAAAAAGCTAATACCAAAACGGTCAAGAGAAAAACCTGAAAAATATATCAAGTTTCCGAAGTGGCCGCTGGGGGGCGTAACTGCATTCTTGAATCTAAAAAACGCTGTTTCTGTGAATTTCAATATATTAACCTAACAAAAAAATAACTAATCTTTAAAGTCAAAAATAATCTAAACCTTTTTTGTTTGACAATTTTTACTTCATCTCTAAAAATAAAGTGGTGGGGGCATATTCAAAGGTTTTTGTAAAAAACACCATGTATCTTCGAAACGGCTAAGTCGATTTTAACAAACTTGGGCTAGTTGAAATAAGCTATTCTTGGGCTATAAATGTTATACTATTTAAAGTTTTGTTAGTTTCACAAAAATAGTAGTTTAAAAAATGAAAATTTAAGGGATTTCGGTATAAAATTTTCTTTGAACTAAATTTTAGGTTAAGAACAAGATATCGAGATGCGGTTTTTGCGAGCATGTTTAAGAATAATTTAGCTACTTTTTCAAAAAAAAATCATACCAATGCATTTAAATTTTTTAAGAGAATTAACCATTTCTGTCAGAATGTCGAAAAAAGCCTTTTTAGCGGCGACATGTAAAACTAACAAAAATTTAAATATCATAACATTTACAGCCCAGGAATAGCTCTTTCTAACTAGCTTAAGTTTGTTAAAATCGGCTCAGTCGTTTTGAAGATATTGGGTGTTTTTTACGGAAACTTTTGAATACTCCCCACCACTTTGTTTTTAGAAATACAGTAAAAATAATCGAACAAAAAAGGTTCAGATTATCCTCGACTTTAAAGATTAGATATTTTCTGTTGGGTTAATATGGCATGGCAATAGACTGCCATTACGCCCCCTAGCGACTTAAAAATATTTTCCAGGTTTCTCTCTTGGTCGTTTTAGTATTTTTTTGCCGCGAGCCTTTACGATGAATTGGTTCCCAGATACAGCACCTCGCATTCTTAGTTGGCCACCCTGTACATCGTTGAAAAGCATGTTTTTTTCTAAGAGAGGGATCTTTAACAAGGCGAATGGCTCGTCTTATTAAATTTAAGAATTCGCCAGACATGGGAACAGTATTCCAAGGAAGGTCTGATTTGGGCTACATAAAGAATATACAGATTAAAAGAGGAAAGTAATTTTTGCCATGGCAATAAGGATAAAAAAATATTATTAAAAGTTAAAATATTGAATACAAAAATATCGATCAAACATTTGATTGAAAAACAAAATATCGCAAAAACCCTAATATCGATAACGACATATCGAAAATACAAAATATCGATTGTGCCAAATCCTAAAAACAAAATATCAAAAGTAAAAAATATCAAAATTAAAAAATATAGAAAACCAATCTAAAAATTATTTAAAACAAGATATTAATATAGGAAATATCGAAAAGGAAATGTCGACATACTCGTAAGAGCGCACGACAGACATTCCTAATTTTTTTTTGTAAAAAATAAAAAATATTCTTAGTTTTGCTTAGTTTTGGTTTCTGATATTTTGTTTTTAATATTTTTCAATATTTTGGTTTCAATGTTTTTTACTGTCGATATTTTGTTTACGATATTTTACACTTTCGATATTTTGTTTTCGATAATTTGGATTTTTGGTATAAATGCATTCGATGAAAAAGGGAAGCTTATTTAGGAACGTATTATGGCACCTGGTCAAAACCCTTAGATACGTCAAGAGCAACGAGATGGAATTTGCTTACGAACCCCAGAAACTTGTTCCAGTTATGTAAAACAAATAAAAGAAAATCTGCTCTAGATCTTTTGTGACAGAATCCCTACTGTCTGTTAAAAAAATAAAGCAGATAACTTAAATGGTGACTGCAACCACAACATACGTGAATTAGTCTTATTAAACATAGTTGTTAATTTAGTAAAACCAAAATACTTATTTTGTCGTTGCAAGAAAAAAAAACATGAAAAAAATCATAATATCTAAAAAAAAAACTAAAAAATGGATGATACGATACGGTTACCTTTCTTACCTTTGGTGGGCTTGGCCGTTTTGGTCTTGCACTTTTTCGTGATTTCCCTTTTCTGCTCACATGAGGGGTCGCTTCCTGGCTTAAGTTTGTCACTTCGAGTCATCTGTCCTTGAGCGTTGCATTCAGCCCAAGTTCCCTTTTCATATCTGCAAGCTAAAGAAAAAAAAATTAGTCCATTGGATAAATATATCACTTTAACCCATAAAACATTTTAATTTGCTGATGTAACAAGGCGTTTCTTATTATTTTATAACAATTAACACAAACACAAATGTTTTGTGTATGTTTTCACCACCAAAAGTAACATTGGGGCTACATATTTTAAAATATTGTAACTTTTCATTTACCTCTCGTTAAAAAACCTGAAATAAAATCGGTAATAGCAAGATTTTCCCTCGTATTCTGTAAATTGTAGTGCGTCGACATGATTTATGTCAATTTCCAAAAAGATTGCTAATTAAAACCAGTATACATTTTTATAAAAACAGGTACAATATTTACTCCATAACAAAGGAAAAGCCATTAAACGACCCTTCAACTGCGTTTCTTTGGTGTGTTAGTTAATAATTGATGTAACAAATTACACAGCCCCACAAAAAAAATATTCGGACTTGGGGGTGGGACATATGTATTTCCATGTAATTTTCGACGCTGAATCTGGTCCCGAGCTCAGAAATGGCCCTCCACGTCTGGAATTGGCCTAGGGGCCAAAAATGGCCTCTACGAGTATAGGGCCCGAAAAATGGATTTTGGGATGAGGCGAGGTTGGCGAAGTCGAAGGTGCATTCTCAAGCCAACGCTGAATTTGTGGTCGCAAAGTTTATGGCCAACTGAAACATGATTTTTCGATCCCTAAGGGACATTTTTCCGGTCCCAAACAAAAAATTCCAGTTGGCCATAAACTTTTTGAGCACAGTCTGAGTTAGAGAATTTAAAAGTACATAAAAATACCACTGTTGTGATTGCGGCGTCCGAAACACGATTTTCCGGCCCCTAAGGGGTCATTTTTCCGGCCCTCAATGGGGAATTCCAGTTGGCCTTAAGCTTTTCAAGCACACATACTATACTATTACTCAGAGCAACCGCGACAGAGGTTGCTCTGAATCGCAGTATAGATTGTAGTGACCAATACGCGCAAATTTTCGCTTCATAATATACTACGGCCCAGAGCGGCGGTTAAAAATGTTATGTAAAATGCTATGTATGCATGTTTTAATAGTGTGAAAATGTGTTGGATTATTATGAACTCTTAATAATATTATTATTTATTGTTTTTTAAAACTTTTTTATGGTACCCTTTCTATCACGTCCATCGTTATCATAACTAAAATAAAAAATATATAATATTGATTTGAGTAATTCACAACGCCGTAGTTATTGATTCAACAAACATTATCGTTCGACTAAATAAATGTCTTGAAAAAATTAAAACTCCTACAGAACTATGCATGCATCAATTAGTAGGCGCATACAAAGACCTGGCCTCACGTCTGGTTCCAAAAGGATTCAGGCTGGAAGGCCCGCAAAAAATGAAAATCTTAATAGGAAACGCAAAGCCTCAAGATTCTTAAGTGAAGCGGTCCTTGTTAATAGACGTAGTGCTGACGTAATTTTATTTTATATCAACTATGCCCGTTTTTTAAGCTTAATGTTGTTTTATTTATATGAGTTTATTTTATTTTATTTTAAGCACGATATAATAAGTACATCACGTATTTATAAAAAGTGTATTTTTTGTAATAATTAGAAAAATTAAATACTAAATAAACTAGTTTGATTTCCACTTTAATTCTAAGAATTTAAAATATACAACTGTGATACAACCTACATTTGAGAACTCTGACAATACCCCCTCTACGTACCTCTGAAATAACTCCCTCTTTATGTAGTACTTATCTGTCAAAACGTTATTATGTTTATGCTTTTTGTAATTATAAAGTTATAAGGGAGTAAGGTTAAAGCAGGTATTGTATCAATACAATAATTTGTAATAGTTCAGGACATTAAACAAAACAAATCTGTCTGAGGATTTTATGCAGGCAATAAAACCCCCATTTAAATACCTTTGTAAGTACCCATCCAAAGAATTTCAACACATTTTCATAGTGATACAACATTTTATATAATATTTTTAACCGCCGCTCTGGGCTGTAGTATATTATGAAGTGAAAATTCGCGCGTATTTGTCACTACAATCTATACTGCGACTCAGAGCAACCTCTATCGCCGGTGCTCTGAGTAATAGTATAGTATGTAATTACGCATCCCGGAATCCATCTTTCAGGCCCTATAGGGGCCATTTTTGGCCCCTAGGGCCAATTCAGGACGTGGACGGCCATTTTTGAGCTCGGAATCGGATGCAGCGTCCATAAGAACATAAGAATACATACGTCCGACCCACAAGTCCGAACATTTATTTTTTTTGTGGGGCTGGGTTATTTTCTAAAAAAAATTAAGCGCACGGTATTGCGCCAGGCCAAGTTTCGGCCTGACGCACGCAGTGTGTATATTACACGAAAGGTTTTATTGTGTTTTCCGCCCATCATAACTTCGGTATTGTCTCACATAAAAGTATGAGATTTAGTATGTAACTTTACAGAAGTGTTCTAATTACCTGCGAAAAAATTGAGGGAGTTATGTCAAGTATTTTTTGAGATATTGAGATATCTCCCATTTTACTGACTGACTCACTCAGTCACTGTAGACCAGGGTCGATAATTTTTGAAACCAAAAAAATAATAGTAGGATGAAACTCATTGGAAAAGGAAGAGAATATAACAAGAATAAAAGAAAACATAATTTACGTGACATCTGAGCTCGGGAAGTGGAAGGGGTGAGTTTTTAAGGGTAAATAGGTTAAGGGTAAAGGGTTATATTCTCTTTTTTCTTCAGAGAGTTTCATCTTACTATTATTGTTTTTTCACTTTCTACCATTTTGAAGGGCTTCAGCCCTGGTCTACTGTCTTATCGAAATTGTGGGGCACTTCCCGAGAAAGTAGAAACTTAAAATTTGTTAAATGTAACTAAATTTAGAAAACAAGTAAAGGAAAATTTCTGAAAACTGCACATTTATACTCGGAATGCCCTGAAACAGGGACGGTAATATTGTATACTTTAAGGGGTATTTTATAAGTTTGCAATTTGATTAAACTTGAGTTTCAGAGGTCATAATTGACCTTAAATTTAAAATGCAGGCAGGATTTTATTTCATCCATTGAACTCGCAAAAAGAGAAGAGCATTCCTATGTATCCTAGAATAAACAGAACTTGAACTAATTTTAGATCTCAGTACTTTAAAAGGCCAAGATTTTTGGATAGGAACTTGGCCCTTATTCCACATAAGTGTTTTTTGTGGGATTGTCCTTTCCTAGTGCTTATACAAAAATGGTCTGATATTTATCTAATAAGCTTTAGTTGTTGTAAGGATGGTACATCTTTTATATCTATGCCTTATCTTCTTCTTCTTCTTCTCTGGGAGCCGTCTTGATTCACTACCGGAGGCAGCGCAGCCTCTTGGGCTTTTGTGCCTAATCTCCCATTATCTTTTATACCAATCCTCCCATTAGTCTTGTTCCTTCTACAAGTCTGTATAACCCCGAGACTGGTTGGTTGATATATTCCTATGGGCTCATTTCCGGTTGCCCAAATAATGCCTGTCTTTTGTGATTCAATGCTTCACATTCGCACAGGATATGGTAGGCTGTTTCGTCCCCCTCGTCGCACATTCTGCAACTTGGGTCCCCATTGTATGAGCCTATCTTGTGTAGGTGTCCTCTTAAGTTATCATGCCCTGTTAATAACCCTACTGTTATGCGAAGTCTGAGTAGTTCTTCCTCTATTCTTTTGGATGAGCACCTTATGAAGCTTTTTCCATGTCTAATTCTACTGAGGTTTCCTCAGTATTCCTCGTGTTTGTTTTGGATCCATTCCCTGGTTTGCCCTCGTGCTGTAGTTTTGGTCACTCCAAGGGCAGGTTCTGGTCCAAAGTATGGTGTGGATGATCCCTGTCTTGCAAGCTCATCCGCTTTTTCGTTGCCTTTTATTCCCGAATGTCCTGGTACCCACAAGAGATTAACTCTGTTGCGTTCTTCCAGTACTTCCAGTTTTTTTTGGCATTTTCATGTCAGCTTGGACGTTACCTTGGGGTTTACTAGTGCCCCCAGTGACGCTTGGCTGTCTGTTATTATGCAGATCCGCTGGTTTTTATAAGCCCTTCTGTTATTTTCTTTTGCACAGTGCAGTAAAGCATATATTTCCGTTTGAAATACAGAACTGTGTGTTCCTAGTGAAATGGAGAATTGTGAATTCCTCATCTCACTGTATACGCCCGCTCCAGTTTCCTGCTCGGTTTTGGAACCATCCGTATACCAGATAATGTCTACAACCGTGCCGGGGAGATCGGGGTGCTGCCACTCACTTCGATCTGCAATTTTTACCTCGCCTTGTAGTACTTATGCCTTATACTTCTGAAACTAAACAATAGTCCAAATAGTGGACAGAAGCCGGATATACAGAACTCAAAAAAAGTCCGTTCCTTCAGCGAGGGATGCTAAAGCACTTTGCTTAGTGACTACCTTAAAAAGGGCAAATCTATAATTGGTGAGACTATTTCTATCCCTTAGTTCAACGGGTAAAAAAAATCATAAAAAAGACTGGTTTACAGAAAAAAATTGTAACTTATTATCAGGGTAATGCACCTGTACACAAGAGACTTTTGAGAATCGGAAAATTGAGAGATCTAAACTATAGGCTATTGGAAAACCTCCCTTTATTTCCCCGATTTGGCAGACGTCGACTTCTATCTCATTCCCATCTAAATACATTCCTCGCCTGTCAGCGTTTTTTTTTCAAGACGCAATTGTTGCGGTAGATTGGTATTTTTGGGCGACGCCGACGCAAAGAAAAATTATTTTAGGAAAATGATTACGGCTAAAAAACATCTTTGGACTAAATGCGTTGATTTAAAAGAAGATTATGTTGAAAACTAAAAATAATTTGAACATTGTAAATTTCTGTATTCATTGTTAGTGCTAGAATTTGTAGAGCACCATCGTAATAGTATTGCTTTAAATTTCCTTAATATTCTTAGAAAAAGATTTCATTCACTGCTTTTTTATCTTTGGACAGTCTAGGAAGGCTGAGGCCTAGGTACTAACGTACCGTGGGTGTCTTAAGTGTGGTGAGTAGGAGTTTGTTTACACGGGATTTAAATATTTGAAGACTGGGAGGAGAAGGAAAAAATTCTGCGGGTAGCAGGTTCCAAAGTGCGGACACTCTGGGAATGAAGGAACCAAGAAAGCGGGAAGTTCGGGGTCTCTCCAGTTAAACTGTAAAAAAATGCATAAAAGTTGCACTACGTGTTGCTCTGTTGGGAGCTGCCAGGGGAGGAATTACACTGGCCAACTCCTTTGAGCAAAAGCCGTGAAAATACCTGTAGAAGAGCAACAGATCCCCTACAGCTTGACGGTCGGCAAGAGGAAGAAGCCGTCAAAATACCTATAGAAGAGCGACAGTGGGCAAGAGGAGGAAGCTTTTGTGTAAGCGTGGGATAATAAATAAGACGAACAGCTCCTCTTTGAATAAAGTCAAGAATGCTAAGAGTTGTAGGAGACGCCATTCCCCAGACATGAGAACAATATTCTAAAGAGGGTCTGATTTGGGATACATACAGAGTATACAGATTAGAAGAAAAAAAATACTTTTTGGCTCAAAAGAGGAATCCAAGCTTTTTTGAAGCTGCTGAGGATATGGATGTAATGTGTTTGTGCTAGTTGAAGTATTCTGAATAGTAAGGCCGACAAGATTAAACGACTCTTTGTTCTGCAGAACTTGGCCGCTTATATGTCTTAGATGAGCATTAGCAGACTTTTTTCGCGACAGTGAACATGACTTTGTTTTGGGGGCATTAAACTGAAAAAGATTTTTGGCGCCCCAATCCAAGATAAGTTTGAGGTCTTATGAGTAAGACATCCGCATTGACCTACGCTTGGTTTCCAAATCAGGCTTATTTACTGGCTTGAGAAATTGAAGGTTAGAGTTGAGGGTACTATCGTCGGCAAAACTATGAATGGGATTGATTGTGGAAGATAGAGATCGCTATGTGTAGAAGAACAGAATGGGTGCCAGTACTGAGCCCTGGGGCACCCCAGCATTAATTTGGTAAAAGCTAAAAGAATGACCCTCTACAATGCCCTAAAAATAAAGGTACTGATTTGGTTTACAAAGATACGAAGATACGTGGTGTATAAAAGAAAAAAACATTCTCATTAAAACAACACACCATCTTATACAGCTCAAAAAACCACCAAAACCATTCCGAAAATCAGTGAATTAAAGTAAGAATTGTTGGATTCATCCTATTCGCCAGATTTAGCTTTTTCTGACTTTTTTTGTTATAACATCTCAAAACATTAATGTGTGGGGAAGAATTTTCATGGACAAAGAGGTAACAGCAGCTGTGGAAAAGTATTTTGACCCTCTTCCGCATTCTTACCTCAGAAATCCATAAATTGGAAGATTACTGGAAAAAGTGTATTAAGGGTCAGGAAAGGTTTATAAATTTTTAAATGTTTTTTAAACCATAAAATCGTTAAGGGCAATAAAAGAAACAAAACAGAACATATAGATCCTAAGGATTCTATAAGGGCTTGTACTAAAACACGAAATAAAACTCAAAATAATATTAGGTGGCCTAACTTTTTTACCACTTAAATTATTAAAGTCCTTCCCTAGTGCTTTTAATTGTATTGCCATAAATTTCCTAAATATTTCCAGCAAAAATCACCTTTCACCGCATAAAAAGTAAATGCGCTCTACGCTCTAATAAATACGTCACGTACCTTATATACCTTATTATCCCCAAGTTTAATAACGTAGACCCCAATTTCATTAAACATTGATATAATTAGGGCTACTTTAATTAACTTTGAGGTTAATCTAGCGGTATATTTTGAACGTTTATGCATTAATTATTTAGTGTTGCATGGTTCTGACAGTCGACAATTTTAGGGATAACATTTAATTTACGGTCGGGAAACTAATAGATTTTTTATTGGGGTTTTAAATAACATTTTAATGGATAAATTAATTATAATAAAGCATGAATTTACTAATAAATAACGAGTTTTTCAATGTAGACCGTCAGCCCACCGTAGAAAAAAGGCACCAACCGTATCCAGTATGCCCTTTTGAATAGTGAATATTGACTATACGCTGATCATTAAATGATACATTTTTCAGGATGACTGTGGTTAATTAAATAGAAAATAGACCTCCAAAGTGCAAAATATAGCCATGTTGGAGCAATTATATGCAGTATACCATCTAATCGATATATTATCATCACATATGAAGACCACAGGGGAAAAACCCAACCGCTGTGTTCACACATCGTCGTTGTGGTTGTGGTAAGTTGTGGTTAGTTAGATAGTTAGATCTTTTGGAACATGCGCTAGAGTTGCTGGTTATTGGCAACTCTTGTTGCAACCGTATGGAACGGGATCCGAAGCTAAGATGAACACAAGGCTTTAACTCAAGGTGTTAGCATACCGTGCTGATGAGTGAATGACATCCTGTGTCTTAAACAGGTGTCCCCAACGGTGCCTCTGAGATACAGGGCGACCTCTCAGAGTACCTAGCCTTACTGCGGTAATGCGGGGCTCTGCCGTGGTGGACTTTTACTTCCCTAGCTCCAAACAGAAAGCGGACAGAACCGCTTTCATATGAAAAAAGTGACAAGGGTGCCCTGACCGAAACGGATAAATCCGTTTCGAGAGGTGCCACCCAGGTCATAAGCAGACAAAGGTGCGCCGACCGAAACGGGTGAATCCGTTTTAAAAGGTGCCCCTGAAGTCACAGGCGCCTGTTTCATGGAGAAAGACTAATCCATCCCGAACAAACAGTAGCTTAGGAAGGGATCCCTTAATTCAAACAGAAGGCGGACAGAACCGTTTTATAGGGAAAAAGGTTCCCTGGCTTTAAACAGAAAGCGGATAGGACCTTGTAGCTACCCACGTCACTAGACCGGGAGAGAAGGGCATGACGGATCTAATTGTCTGCTCGTCATACTTTCCAGGAGACAGGGACGCCAGAACACGTATTGTGCTCGTGTCCGGTAGCGACATAAGTAAGAGGAGATGTAAAAACTCTCTCTTCCAATCTGATATCGGATTCATTAGAAGTCTGATTCTATTGGGAGAAATATAATAGGGTGTGAGCCACAATAGTCCGAGCGGTCGCAGTGGAGGGCGTAAAAGGTCCACTCACTTTAAACCTAAACCTTAAACTAACGGTCTAATAAGTTTTGTCGTGCAGTAAGAGGCAGGCTATAAAGTTTTTCAGAAACATTTGGAGCGTTAACGAAAACCATTTTGTATCATTTCAGCATTGAATGGGATTTGGTTCTATTACCATGATTTAAAACAAGAGCCTAAGAAGTGGTGTGAACTACGGGTGTAAACCTAGTACTTCGGCTCCGAAGCAAGTTAGTGTCTAGAAATCGGCCATGTAGGTAAAAGCATCAGTTTTTGGAATGCAAAAGAAATTTTGTTTGTTTTTGCTACAATTTCTGGTGTTTATGCACCAGACATCCGTGAATCGTGTTCAAAACTTGTACGACCACGTTTTAATTTACCAACCCATCTTTTCATTATTTTTATTAAAGGTAAAGAGTCCTTATATACTTCTAACAATCGTTTGTAAATTTGTATTGGTGATAAAGTTTCCAAAAATAAGAATTTTATTAGTGTACGATATTGAATTTTTTCTTTTTGAAAATAATGTGACAGGTCAATTTCAATAAGAAGTAAATATTGACCTATCTACAGGAACCATTAACATTACACGTATGTATAAAAAAGTACCTACTATTTTATATAAATAAAAACAATAAATAAAAATAATAAATATAAATAAAAGGACGATTCCATTAGCGCCATCTTTTATCGAAAAACAAAACTTATTGAACAAACTAGTACTATTTACGGCCACCCGCTTATCATTCAAAACAAAAACGTAATATCTTCCTAAGTGAAACGACCAACCGATACATCATGTTAAAATTCACATCAAATGCCGTTAGCAAATTCTAGCTAAGCTGTTTTATCAAAAAAATATACACTGGCAACTTAACCGGCAATACATTTTCCTTTTATACGTCTCCCGTTGGGATTTTCGCCTTAAAATCGATAAATTCACCATCAATCATGTTTGATTTACTTGATGGAGGATGATTTTACATAATAAAATTCCTGGCTGGATCTTTTTTCGATGTAGACAGATTAAAAATATCGAAAATTCCTGGAGGGGAAAAAGGGACATGAAGAACGTGAGTCTCATATTTACCAACTTGGGTTTTCTAATGTTGTTTTTAAACATTTATTTTCTTATTTTCTACATATATATACGAAGCTTGTTTGACAATTAAAGAAAGCGACGGCAATGCAGGAAATTTATGTTTTGGTCTCTTTGGTTTATAGTTTTATTTTTTTTTATTTTACATAGGTATTGTTCCGTGACATCCCGTATAAAAACACGTATCCTGGTCTTACACCTTTTTATTGCAAATCAGGTTCACAAACGTTTCTATGGTAACAAAAATTCAACGTAACGTAATTGTGACAACTGTTTAACCTTTAACTATCTGTCAACTTCTTATCTCCTCGAAAGACAAAACTAAACTGGCCCGTGCGGACTTCCTTCGCGCTTTTTATAGTAGTGTGGAAAAGAATAGAAAAGTCTAGAATTAGCTGGAAGAATTCTTTTACTACAGGATGCAAGAAAAGTGTAAAAAGGATGTCTCCAGCGCCCTCAGGATAATCCGCAATGACCGTCGAAAAAGGGAAAAAGTAAGGTAATTTATTTCAAATAAATTATTAACCTAAATAAAATAATTCTAACTTTCTACATTTATATTAACTAAATAGATATTTTTAAAGTCCGTAACAGTATTTTAAGGCATTATTTTTTTCCTGAAATTGTTTACAATGTCCCATGCTTCCTTAAATAGATTTTCAGATAAATCTAGCCCATTTCTAAACTGTTTGACTTCTTCAACAGTCCTATAAACTTAACGATATTATATTAAGGAAACCCATAAAATAAATATTTTTTTTGAAAAGAAAATGTTCTAATATAATGCGGGGATTAATTTCCAAAAATTCCCATGCATCTTTCACTTACAAAATATACTCTCACCCGTGTGGTGATCCAGTTTAATTTGTATTTCCACCGATATGTTTTTAAGTCGTAAATTTTAACAGCCCTGTAAAACAAACCTAGCGTTTCTTGAAAATCTCTTTTTAATAAAACTGCTAACACCTGCTAAGACTCTAAAAATCTCTATCTTCGTAGCGTATTGAAAATTCAAATAAAGCAAGAAAAATGGTTTCGGCGAGATTAGGAAACCGCTTTTCCAAGGTTTAATACCACAAGAGCATAAATCTGACAAATTTTCCACAACGAATTTTCTGACTTGTATATTAGATTTGTCCTGTAGTGAATTTTATAAGGATTTCATATGCAGGGCGTCAAAATGGCGATAAAATCCGGTTTAAAAAGAATTTGCTCTTTTTTTTTTCTTTGGGGACAGTCCAGAAAGGCATTTTGATAACGAAATTAATTACATATTCTACATACTCTAGGAATAAAGTAAAGGGTAAAGTGGAATGCTTGGAGCTTCTCGAGATGGGCATTAAAAGGATGCATAAAAATAGCACTTCGTGTTGCTCTATTCGGAGCTGCTAATTTATAAATTATTTTTGCTAATTCTGTGGAGAAGAAGACGTAAAAGTAAGTGTAAAAGAGATACATTTAACAAACAGCTTTCTGTGGGCTAAGCAGGAAATTTTCTTTTAAGAGTAGAAACATTAATAAGGCGAATGGCTCTTCTTTAAATGGTAATTGTATTCTGAAACAAATCCGTTTTGGGATACATACAAAGTATACAGATAAAGAAAAAAGGAATAAAACATCCTTGTTATTAAAACGTATTGAAAAAAATTTGACGCTTTGAAAAGCCCATTAGCAAAATATTAATTTTATGTTGTTTTTTTTTTTTTTTAATTTAAATTATTTTCTTAAGGATTTTTTCAGATTATACTCAAAAAAAAAATTACACAAGATAAATATTTTACTGCTTTTTTTAATACGATAAAAGCCACAAATATGGTCCTGTTTAGTCCTCGTTAGGTGACCCTGTACAATTTCCATCTGTTGTTGTTCATAAATAAAGGAATTTTTTACCGATAATCTCTGGTTTAAATTATTTTCGGAAATTTGTGAGAAGGAACGCATTTTTCATTCAAGGAAAAATATCACACCAAAAAAAAATAGTTATTTACATCTCTTTTTCTCCCTTGTTTATGGAGGGCATTAAAATCCAAGGGAGGAAATGGCCTTTACTCTAGGGAAATTTATATAGTTTTTTCTACTACTTTTCATTCAAATTTTCACAAATTATCTTTGAATTTTGTGTTCTCTTTTTAAATTGTGGTTTTGATTATTTGGATAAACCCCTGTATTAAAAACTTGTCAAAGTAAGATTTAAAATCACTTAATACATCGACATTGACAAGACATAAATTAATTGGCATGCTCGGCTGGAACAGGCAGGTAAAAATTTTGCCTCCCTAGGAAGGTAAAGAGCTGTTTTCTGTCCTTGTTTAGGGGTAAAAAACAGTATTTTGTAAGAAGGTAGTAGAAAATAGTTATTTACATAACAAGGGAGAAAAGGATTTTTTTCTTCCGCGGATAATTTGATGCACTACGCGAAGCGAAGGGCATTAAAATCCAAGAGAGAAAATGCAAAATAAAATTATCTTATGTGCTCAAAGTGGTGTGAAATTTATCTTTAATATTTCTTTGTCTGTCGGACCATATTATTATTTTTTAATTTATCATTTTCAGCTTTAAAGATTTCTATTATGCATAATTTTTGTCTCACCCAACTCATGTTTATTTGTTTATCTATAATCGTTTAGTTATGATGTTTTTCCATTTATAATGATTTTTCCACTATTAGTCCAGAAAATGAAGAAACAAAGCTGTAAATAAATCTGTACAGTTTTCCCTTGTGGTGCAATTCTTAGGTCTTTGGGGATGCTTTCGAGCGAAAAGAAGTTTATCAACATTTATGTGGGAAAAGGGCTGAAAATGGCCCCTCAAGGCCCGAAAAATGGGTGTCCCGCTAATATCTGCCAAAATATGCGAATTGGAAGAATTTTTGTGGAGACAAAAAGGAATATCGCCATATAATGTACAAAAATGGTTCCTATAATTTTTTTCAAAAAATCGATAGTTTTTGAGATAACGGGACCCAAAAGTCCCCTCATTTCAGCTGCCGCTCTACCGCTAAAATGCCGCAAATTTCATGGATTCACTTATAAGGGGGCGGACGAATTGTTCCATTACTCGGGCAATAATGTATATTTTTTAATTATTCAAAGTTCATCGGAATGGAAAAACCCGTACCTATCATTGCATATGAGTTTGGGTCCATTCTGGTTTTTCTAGAATATTAAAAAAAAGCGGTCAAAGTTTTTTTCAACGATATTTTGGAAGTATCTCATTAATTTATTGATATTTAAAAAAAATGGTTTTTTATTAACATTTCTTTTTTATAATGAGACCTTAGCAAGTGTTCAATGATCCCAGAAAATTTCTTTTACCACCATCTTTCTTGCGTTTTGATAAACAATTGTTTTGCCCATCTGTATTTTTTAGCCGTTTCCGGAGTTCTAGAAAATCTGTAAAATAAACGCAAATCAAAAACTCATCATCTATTGAAATGCTTTTCAATACACATTATATTAAAGCTTAAAGTGTCTAGTTTCTAAATGTACCTTTTTTTAATAAAGTCCAAAATTTTTTTAAAAAACCCGGAAATTCATCACGTCAGTGACTCGCAGACTCACAACTAACCACATCTATCCAGTGTGAAATGTTATGGATTTTTCGGCGGCCGTTTTTGCGAAAAATATTGGTGTTGCGAAAAAAATGGAAAGAGTCATTTTTGTAGATTTCGAGGTGATCTTTATTTTTTGTATAAACAAAAATTCTCTAATTCGCAATATTTTGGCAGATATTCGCGGGAAACTCATTTTTGGGACTTCAGGGGGCCATTTTCAGCGGGTTCCCACGTCGGAATCGTGATAAACTTTTTCTCGCTCGAAAGCATCCGCGAAGACCTAAGAATTGCTTCCACAAATGAAAATTGTACAGATTTATTTACAGCTTTGGGTACTTTCACGTCTTTAGTTACTGGGCTAAATTTGAGGTACGTTATGACTCATAACGCAAGTATGGGGTTATGAATCTATAACACAACTTGTAATAAGGAAAAACAATTACGAATATTTGAAAATATATTACTTTTTAATACAAATTTTTGCTACTAATTATTATAAATAATAATGCACATTATTCTGGCATACTACCCACTTTTTTATATCATTGATTTTTCTTTTTTTGCCATAACACCATGTCAAAAACTGGTTGTATATTTTTTCATATTTTGATCGTGACTTTTCGGCAGTAAAGATTTCGTGAAACGTACTGCAGCACCCGCTTAGGGTAATTTTTAAATATGATTTTTCTGTGCGAAAAGTACTTGCGTTCACTTGACCGGACGAACTGACTTTTCAGAATAAACAAATGACTACTTGATAAACAACGGTTGTAATCATGGTCTGGAGCACGTAACAATTCCCCACAAAAAAATGTGACAAATATCATAGTCAAAGTTTTATCTATAACCGAAAAATAAGAAAACACTGTTTTAATTTTCGTTTATTCGTTTCCTACCTTTAACACCAAAGGTAGGAAACGAATAAATGAAAATTAAAACAGTGTTTTCTTATTATTCGGTTGTAGATAAAACTTTGTACATCACACATGCGTTAAAACATGACTACAACACTCTTCTGATTAGAACGACTCGGTCTACAACCTTGTCATTCTAATCTTTTACACTTGTTGTTGTAATCATGTTTATAAACGAACTTGTAATGTAAATAACTATTATTATGTATTATATATATATATATATATATATATATATATATATATATATATATATATATATATATATATATATATATATATATATATATATATATATATATATATATTTATATTATATATATATATATATATATATATATATATATATATATATATATATATATATATATATATATATATATACCTGGATTTGCACAGGCTAAAAGAAAGTATGAACTTGCGTCAATAATTGCCAACATGTCTTTTACCCCAACCGAAACAATTTTTCCTTAACTTTTTGAACTCGTTACTCCAATTCCACACATACTTCTGAAAACTAACTAAAACACTTTAAGTTATGAGTTATAACTCTCATACATATAAAACGCAAAACTTTATTTAAATTTTAAAACGAGAATAATCTTCCCGGGTAGTAATTCTAATAATATACATCCCCGTTTTTTATTTTCCGGCCCGCCGGAAAACTTTCCAAATTAAGCTTTATCATTTTTGTACGGAATTTTAGGTGAATCTTATTAAAAGAAAAAACAAAGTCCCCGCTTGTATTCCCGAACAGTTCTGAGTTAGTCCGGAATATATTTATTTTTAATTAAGGTACAGTAGTGGCAAATAAAAAATGTATCTTGGTTTTGGCCACAGTAGAAAAAACGACTTAACTGGCATCGGAGCCATCTGACTGAATCAAAGGATCGTTTGGATGTTAGGTTTAGTGTGAAATACAAGCCAATTTGACAGTAATCAAAGCCCCAATACCAAAACCCAAAGAATTTTTGTTTTTAAATAGTTTAAATGCGTGTGTATAGTCGTGATTCCCATGCATTTATCACCAATTACACTTCCATTGTCTCTATCTGTTAATTGGTACACAACGTTTCGGTTAGTATGTATCTTTAACCGTTTTATAGTAATAACTAAAAACTGCCCTTTAATCTACGAATTATATATTATTCATTAAATACCGAAGCTTTATCGATTTTCTACGGTTTCAACAACGGCTTCCAGACATTTGGAATGTCTCTAATCTGATCTGAATGTGCCAGAGGGTGGTAATACCACTGCACCTAGGCCTCAGTCGGTCCTTTGTGCTTCCTCTTGTAGGCGGAAGATTTACTGCGTCGTCCAACCTATTGATTTAAAATAGTTTACGACGTCTTGATGTGAAATCTCCCCAATTTCGGCCAATAGAGGCCAGTTTGTGCCCATCATGAAGTTTCGTTCAACTGTGAGGGCGGGACAATCGCAAAAAATATGTTCCACGGTATCATTTTCTTGTTTACAGCCTCTTCATGTTTCTGTGTCTATTAAACCCATTTTAAGTAGGTATCCTTGTAGCCCGCAAGGGACAGTTAGATCGCCCGTTAAAACTCGGAGGTTCCTTCTGGACATAGTAAGGCATGTCTTCGCTATTTCCTTGTCTGGAGAGCTCAGCAGTATTTTTGCAAGGTTGCAGTTCATAGTTTCATCTTACTTTTCTGTAAACAAACGATGGGAGTAATCTTTTATGATGTTTGTTACCGATGCTGTTGTCAAACCAATGGGGGGAGGGGCGGGGCGGGACCGACAAGTTTCCGTGCCACAGCCGCCTTGGCTAGCAAGTCAGAGATAATATTACCTTTAGATTTGTCATGCCTCTTGATCCAGGTTAAGTTGACCACGTTATTTTGGGAGATATTAGTCAAGTCATGGTGATACTCTAGTATAAGTCTTAAAGTAATGTGTGGTCTCTTCAGGGCCAGTAGTGCTTGTCTACAGTCTGTTTAAATACATATAGTATTGTTGGTAGTGTTGCGGCTTTTAATTTCGTAAGCCGCTATGGTTATGGTCGTCAGTTTGGATTGAAACACGCTGGCTTCGGCCCCCTTGTCCATCCGATTTTCGGGTTTTAAAGGTTGGTGAGTATATGCCACACCCTGTGTCACCTTGGTTTTGAGCCGCCTGTTTAAAGGTTTGGATTCTTTAGACTCGCCGGATATTGTTTCTTTTATGTTGATATTTTAGTTTAGTGATTTGTTGAAAAAAAATTAGTGATTTGAGCCGTTTTCTGTAAAATTTGGGAAAATTTTTTTTGTAACACCCCTCCAAGGGTCGCCCAAATTGACCCAAGCCTACATTGTATCTAGACCGACCGTACGGAAGCGTGGAGCATCAAAGGGCCCCCTTTTACGAAAATATAAAGGGGGGGGGTTTAAAATATAACCTCCATGGTCCTGGTTATTCTCATACCCCGTTTTTTTAAAATTTTGTTTTAATTTTTTTTTTTTTGGGGATCAATTTTTTTTTGGGGGAACCTTTTTTTTTTGGGAAACCCCTTTTAACCAAATTTTAATGGGTTTATTAGGCCCTTTTTTAAAATTAATTAACTATAGTTCTGCGGCTTTGGGTCAAATGCAATATCTGCTTTCTTTTTTCTTTTTTTTAAAATAACAATTCCATGTTATTTTTCAAAGGTGATACCAACGTGTTGCCCCGTTGAAAAGCAAATTTTTTGTATTGAAGAGAAAGGATTTTTTTGCCAATTTTTTTTTTTTTTAAACAGAACCATTTTTTTTTTCTTGGAATTTAAAGATATTCGGAATGTCAAAAAAGGGTTGTAAATTCATTCTGGTTTAAAAATTTTTGCAGTTTTTTTAAATTTTTTTTTTAATGTTTTTTTTTATAAATAATTTTTGCTTTAGACCCTTTTATGGGTTGTTTTGACCCTGCATGAGTGTGCGCCTTTCCCAAACCCCGACGTTTTACCTTTTTTATGTTTTATGTTTGTGTTTATCTTTTTTTTTTTTTCCCCCATGTTTTTTTCCACACCCAAAAAAAGTGTAAGATAATTTTTTTGAAATATTGTTGTTCGATTCCTTAGTAAGAATACTTTGTGATTGTTGGGAATTTAAATTTTTTAATACTATACTTGTTCCGGGTTCTACGGGTTTTTTCAAAGTTTTTTAATATACGGAATTTTTAATTTTTTGGGGGGGTTTTCACCCGGGTTTTAAATTGAAGTTTTTTTTTTGTTCTAATATTTTCCATTTTTTTTTTTAAAAAGTCTTTCATTGAAGAAATATTTCCCACATAAAGAGGGAATAAACCTCCTTGGGCCTTTTGGGAATTTCCCCTTTTAATTTGCCCAAAAAAGAAAAAAAGGGGGTTTTTTTTAATTAATGTTAAAAGATATTTGACTGCGATGATTTCCCGGGAAAAACCTTGATTATTTAAAAAAAAAATTAAAACCAAAAATTTTTTTTTAGGGTTTTTTTTTTTAAAAATAATTATTAAAAAAAAAATTTTTTTTTTTTTTTTTAAAATAACAAAAAATATTTCTATACCCCCCTTTTCTCATAAAGAAGTTTTTAGAGAATTCAAAAAACCCCCCCAAAAAAGGTTTTTAAAAACCCCACCGACCATTTTTCACCGAAAAAAATGGAAAAAAACCCCCCAAAAAAGACCTTTTTTTAAAAAATTTGATCCCTTAGATTTTTTAAAAATTTAA
>JAHBCN010002393.1:111554-138754 GCA_019359885.1 Listronotus oregonensis | reverse complement strand
TTTTTTTTGTGTAAACAGAACCATTTTTGTTTTCTTGGAATTTAAAGATATTCGGAATGTCAATAATAGGCTTGCTAAATTCATTCTGGTTGGTAAGAAATATTGCAGCTTTTTAAATTTTCTTTTCTACCAGTGTTTTTCTTTATAAATAATTTTTGCTTTGACCATTGTGCAAGTTGTTTTGACCATATGATGTGCGCAATTCAACCTCGACTTTTTAAACCCGTTTCGTATGTTTTATGTTTGTGTTTATCTTTTTTTTTTCCCCGATGTATATTTTACCACATTCACAGAAAATGTGTAAGATACAGTCTTTATTTGAAATATTGTTGTTCGATCTCGTCTTAGTAAGAATACTTTGTAGAGTTGTTGGGAATTTAAATGCTGTTTGAATACTATACTTGTTCGCGATTCTACGGATCTTTTACAAAGTTTTCTTAATATACGGAATTGTTATAATTTTGGGGTCTTGCTCAGCCTGGTTTAAGTTGAAGTTTTTTTCTTGTTCTAATATTTGTCGATTTTTTTCTTAATAAGTCTTTCATTGAAGAAATATTTCCTACTACTAAAGAGAGGAATAAACCTATTAGTGCAATCATTATAGCAAAATAAGGTCATTTTTGTAATTAATGTTAAAAGATATCTGACTGCGCGATGATTTCCGGAATAACCTGTAGATTACTAAAATAAAAAATTCAACCAAATTTTTTTTCAGGTAATTTTTTTAAACAATAATTATTAAAAAAGGCATTTTTTTCTTTTATTTTTAATATAACAAAAAGTATGGGCTATATCACTTTACTCATAGAAGACCGTTTATAGAGAATTCAAAAACCTACAAAATGGTTTTTCAAAAATCCCGATCCGACCATTTTTCACCGGGAAAAAAAAAAGCTAGGAAAAACCCTAAAACGACTATGTTTTAAAAAATTCCGTGAAAATGGCTATCCGATTTGAATTTTAAATTAAGGTTGAATATTAAATATAGCTCAAATATATCCACATTTCATAAGTTTGGAAACATTTTAAAAATGCTTGTGAACCTAACTCGTCGAGCGAAAATTCGCGACCGAGACGTACTGAGTCGACCGTGGAGGGGGCACCCAGCAGGAATATACGTCTCGGTCGTAAATTTTCGCTCGACGCATTAGGTTCACAAGCATTTTTAACAATGTTCTCCAAACTTATATAAAAATGTGAGATATGCAATTTGTAGCTTTTAATCTCAACTTTAAAAAACCGTTTTATGAATTGAAATCGGGCCATTTGCCTAATATTCACAGCACTTGCAAGATAAGGGCCTAATTTGTTTATAGTGCGATTGAATAAAAACTATTAATGCGACAATTTTCATCTTTCGGTAGCTCAAAGTATATATTATTGACTATCATTTCCCAAAAAATCAGCCCTTAATATTAAAAATTAACGGAGATACGAATTTTTGAAAAAAGGTCTGTTTTAAGCGTCTTTTCGGCTTTTCTCGGTGATAAATGGTCGGATCGGGATATTTTAAAAACCATTTTGTAGGTTTAAAAATTCTCTACAAACGGTCTTTTATGAGTTAAGTGATATAGCTAGTACTTTTTGTTATATTAAAAAAACGAAAAAAAGGCTTTTTTTAAAATAATTATTGTTTAAAAAATTACCTGAAAAAATTTGGTTGGATTTTTGATTTTAGTAATCTACAGGTTATTTCGAAAGTCATTGCGCAGTCAAATATCTGTTAACATTAATTACAAAAAAATCTATAATGATTGGACTAACTACTTTATTCAGCAGCAGTGTGGTGCGTTCTGCTAATGTGTCATTTTCAAGCTTGGTTGTAACGACTCTTCCTCTGGTACATTTGTATACACATTTTTGACATCAAAACTTACAAATATCAACCAAATGACTAGTAGAGTCTTTAATAAACGATGGTGACTTATCGACTAGTGGTTTAAGTAGATCTAAAAGGTGTTTTGCTAGTGCAGTGGTGGGTGCATTTTTGGGACTGGTAAAGAGTAGTTTTCAGTAAACACTTGAAACATACTAACCGAAACGTCATTTACCAGTTCAAATTTAAGTGTCATTGAAACCATAACATTACCTAATACCAAAGAATATAAACCTCAATAAGAAGCGACAATATTCGAAGTCACAAAATTTTTAGGAGGGGGCTAAGCTGTTTAACTGTCAACCCGCTGCCGGCAGCTTTTAGTCCGGGATTACATGTTTCGTTTAGTGCTTTGTTGAGTTTTATGTGCTGTTTCATTCGTTTCGTTCAGCTTTGTGGATATCTTAAAAAAAATGTGCATAATAATTGTGATACCTGTAAAAATTATAGATCACAATGCGAATCTTTAGATGTTAATTATTTGTTAATATACAGTGTGGATCAGCCAAATGGAATAAATTCAATATTAAATAAATGGGGCTTATTCGAAAAATGCTTGGACATGTCGATTGGTATTTTTAATTGCGCATTTTTTCAACTAAAACTCTTTATACAGGTGTGTCATGTGACGGTGGCCAGTATCAACTTTCTTAATTTAAATAACACCCTGTATATTATTCAATTTTTTTTTTTCAAAAGCATTCTAGACATATATTATGTACAATCTTCTATACCTATCTTCAACTGTTTCGTAAATATTAAGCGTTTTAGGTTTATTGCATCTATTGCTTATCTTTTGCCACTTTCGTGAGGTTACTTTTTTGCATATACCTACTAGAGGCAATGCCGCTCGGCTGTGCGGACAAGCGTGGAGAGAGTAAGAAGAATAGCTGTATAACATTTCTCTCGCGCCTTGTGCTGATTAATTGGCGGAAGGGTGTATACACGCCGACAAATTAAGAAGAGAGAGAGGGAAAGAGGTTATACACCTATTCTTGCTTCTCTCTCGCACGCTTGTTCCAAGGTGCCTCTAGTAGTATATGCACAAAATATTTCAAGAAAGTGGCAAGCATGCAAGCAAATACATCTAAAAACACCTAATATTTCAAAATAGTTAAAATCGGTATAGGACATTGTACATGAAATATATCTAGAATATTCTGAAGAATCCAAAAATTGACTAATATACAGGCCGTTGCATTTAAATTAGGAAAGTTAGTGTTGGCCACTATTTACTGAAAAAAATGCGCAACCAAAAATACCGATACACGTGTCCGAGTGTTTTTTCGAACACGCCCCCGTTTATTTATTATTGAATTTATTCCATTTGGCTGATACACACTGTATTATAAAGCTTACGACACTACAAAAAACATGCATGGAGCGTTGCAGCACCCTCCTGATTTGTTTATTAAATATGTTTATGATTTGCAACATGCTTTTAAAACTAAGTTTGAAAACATTTGTATAAAACAGGAAGTTTCACATAAACTCTTAGATGAAATGGAAAGAATAGACTTTACCCATCCTTGCAATGATTTCCCAAAAATGTACAATATAAAATAATTTATTAGGCTTAAAATATTTTATACGATGGAATATACCAATCGTGATCTAAAGTACCAGTCAAAAGATAAGAAAACTAAAAATTATATCACACATATAATCAATTTATAGTCACGTAACAAGTCATGTAACTTTCAGATTTTGTCATTTCAATAAACTGTTTGCCTACTTTTTTTAAGTCACTATTTTTCATCTCACTTTGAACATTTAAGCTCTAGCCTTTGGCATTTAGCCTTTATAAAACTAAAATTATTTATTTTAGTGATGTTTCAAACCACCTTTATTATCAAGTTCTTCCACTCTATTCTTTCCAAAATTTCTCTGAGATTTTTTCCAAATCATAAACCCCACTTTCAAATTTAATTAATTTAATGGGAACCCTCTTTTATTAAAGCATGCTGTACATTGTATATTAATATATTCTTACTAAGAAATTTTGTTGTTGTTACCAATATAGGAAATGCTAAATTATATGTTTATGTAATAAAAAAATTAAAGTACATTGTAGTGTTTTTTACAGTAAAAATAAAAAGATATACATTTATAGTAAAGGTAAGTATTAAAGTTTATAGGTATCATTTTACAAAAAACATCCCTCCACTGAATTTTTGGCCCAGACACCCATAGAATCACATACCTTAAAACTTTTTCTTTTTTCTTTGAAATGGGAGATGTACATCAAGAGTAATTAGCGGAGGCAAAAAACTGTATACTATTCGTTTTTTTCCAAAATGTTATACAGTCAAATTAGTTAGACTTAAAATGGATTACAAAATTTAATTCTGCATAGGTACTCGAAGACCTTAAAAACCATATATTAACACTTATTATTGTATTACAATTGTGAAATAAAGATTTCTTATAAATATTTTGCATTTGTTCACACGAACATTACATAATATTTATTTTTTTAAGAAAAATTGCAATATTTAATCCCCTGTAAACATCGCTTTGCCCAAAACCAATTTTTCTCAAAAAAAATCTAATCTTTTTTGAGAATAACCAACCCTAAAAAGACCACAAAAAAAACTCCTTGAAAGGGACGATTTTTACATATAAATTTTTTTCCCGTGTAAAACTGAATTTTTACCGTTGATATTTCTCTCAGCGTACCCCCAAGCTGTTTCAGTGTCATTCCGTCTACACGTGACGTCAGAAATTTGTTTCCCATATAACCAATGCTATTGGGAACTTTATGTCGCTTCTTATTGAGGTTTATATTCTTTGCTAATACCTTCAAGGAAATGTATCACCAAGTTCGGACAACCGTATATAAACAGTTACTCACATAATCTTGCAATACAATTCCTTACCTTTTTTGCACTTCTTCTGCATAGTTTTAGTCGGTTCACAACTTGTCTGGTTGCCTTTCTTTAAAGTCAACGTTCGTGATCTTTGATTTGTTTTTGAGTCGCATTCCGACCATCCTCCTTTGGCATAACGGCATTCTTCTGCAAAGAAAAGAAAAATAAAATCTTTTACGTTTAGTATCGTTTTAGACTGTAGATACTTTGTATGGAGTTAGAATCTCTACTATTTGTATTTAAGCCAGTGTTAGCCTGCAAATGCGGCAATGTCATACTAATTAAACACAGTGGCGGCACGTGATTTTTCAGTAAACGGCGGAATCCAAAAAGCGTTTAAAGCGAACTTGTATTTTTTGGGTCAAAGAATCTAAAATGATCTATAGATGTCACTGGCGTAGCTAGGGTTGTCAAACTTTTTTATCTAAAAAGTGAGACATGGGATGCACACCAAATACAGGGTGTAAAAAGTATGATAATCATGATTTTAATGAAAGATAGTGGAGCTCAAAACAAGTCAAAAAGTTCATATGACATAAGTGTCAAAACTTGACTGATTTTTGTCTAAACGGTATCAAAGTTATAAACTTTGGTAGCAATTAACAACGGCAACGCTTAACAATTGGCAACTTTCCTCTTAATCGCTCCTCGGTAGATTCATTGGCTAATAAAAAAAACTAAGTGTCAAATGTATCAGTCCACAAATTAAAAAAATATATTAATAATAATAACAATGTTTCTTCTGTCAGTAGTCACTTTGTGTTATGCCTAGTCGCTGCATTATTTTTGTCCGTTTTTATTTCGTGCTTTGAAGTTCAAAATAATGTTTTCAAACCGGGAATATGCCGATATTATAATAAATTACGGCAAGGCAAACCATAATGCTAATCTAGCAGCTCTAAAGATTTCCACAACGGTACCAAAGAGTTTTCGAAACAGGATGTGTGCAACCGAGAAATCCTGGGATGTACAAGAGAAAGAATTTTGGAAATCGCGAAACAAAATCCTGGAACTAGTACAAGGTCATTAGGCCGCGAAGTAAACGTATTACATACCACAATTCACAGCTGTTTCTTTTTTATATAATAAGAGACATTCTATTCTTCAAGCAAAATAAAAAAGTGCTGTTTTAAAACATAATAATTTGTGTTCTTAAAATCGCCATTACGCTTAATTTTGTGTGTGGTAAGTACAATTATTTTTTAATTACAAATAAAATGTAAATAAACATCTCTTAAAAAAAGTGTAAATATTTAAAACCCCGCAAAAACGTTCAATGTTCGACTCGATGAGTGATGAAGTGGGCGCGCTGTTGCCAAATTTTTTATACTTTGAAAGGCCATATTTCGAAAACAATTAACTTTTGACCCAGGTGTTTTTGACTTTTTTGGCTTGTTTTGAGGTCCACTATCGCCCATTAAAATCGTGAGCATCATACTTTTTACACCCTGTATACCAGATGCTATTGACCCCAAGGGGTAAAGAAAATTTTTATTTTGAAATTTGCAAAGTATGGACTATTACAATTTAAATTTCGATAATCAAAATCATAATAACGTTATTACAAAAATTAAAGTTAAAAATACACAAATAAGATTTTCAAAATTTACATCATTTTTCATGAAAGATGATATCTATTTTTTGCACTTAATACTTCTGGTCAAACTTATAAAAAAGTTAAATCAACGAGATCCATAACTTCTAACCTTAAAAAATACAGGTCCAAAATAAGAACAACAGTAATTTTGCCAAGAATATTTAAAATTTCCTTCTCTTGCTCAAAAACATCCATTTAATATTTGTTTCATTAATTTTTCATAAAAATTAAAAATATTATCAATTTTAAATATTACCCTTTTTATACACGACAAGTTTAACATTGGAATATATCTCGGGAGCTGTTAAGTTTATCGAGTTAATTCAATAATTAAGCAGACAATAAGATTATACTCCAGATTATCAATAATATTATTATCAAAAAAGGTATGACAAATAAATGTACAAAAAATAATAAAATTGCTGAATCTACGTCACTGGTCCATGTTCTTAATGTAACAAGTTTTATTTAAATAAAAAACCCAATAAAAAAAATCCTAATTCCGAAAATTTCACAGCCTGTACCTTATAAATGGAACCGTTTTAAAGTTATGTTTATATAACTTTTTTTGGCAAGGGAATCCAATTAGGTAATGTTTTTGAATCACCCTATATGTTTAACAGTATTCATTTTAACGTATGCGTTGCAGAAACACACGTAGCAAAATAAAAGCTATTTTACCATAGCCATAGGTAGAATAACATTCCTTTCTAAATTTTTATAAAATAATAAAAATTTATTTTAACCAGTAAAATTTCTAAATGATCTAACGACACCTCTCTACTTATCTATAAATAGCTAAATAAACAAAGCAACAAAACTCTCGATCACCATTAATATAAATATTGACTTTCTTTTGTGCTCTGAAAGGACCAAGATGAATTCTGGCATTAGAACACTTCTTCTTTTCAAAGCAAAGTTCAAAATTTATATGCTGTTTTCTATTGTTACAAATTGGTGACATTTTTTCTTACCTAGTAAAGCAATTCTAAAACTTTCTCTGTCTCAATTGTAACGTTACACATTTTACGTAAGGTTCAAAGGTAACCAGAAATAAAGTGTGATGAAAGTAACTTGAAAAACAAGAGTGGTAATTACAAATTTTGTAACTTTTCCTTTCTCATACTTTGTAAATTTGGGCCTTTTAACAAGAATGTAAACATCTGGTATTGTCAGTAGATAATAATTTTATGTTTCGATTTTCCTAAGTCCTTAACAAATTGATTCTAAGGCTATCAGTGCCTAGTAAAAGGTAATTTTGATCTTTTACATTTCTTAATTTTATTTAAGTAAACTTGATTCCTAAAATTTGTCAAAGTAAAATATATTCTCTTTAGTCTTTAGTTGACTTGAGATGCTGATACGCCTCATTGGCGTATCACATTATATTTTGTGTAGTATTTAATTGTATATTGGTTTAAATAAGAACTTGTGTACAGTTACTTTGTTCTTTGTGTCACAAATACTAATAGTCTTTTACAGGGCGTTCAAACTTTAATTTGCACCTATGTTTTCATTTCATCTTGAGCCGACAGCAGAGTTTTTCGGCAACTACTTATAGAGCAACGATAAACGTTTCCCCGCCAGTATTTTACATCTTTACGTGGTTCTAATCTATAACCGATAGACTTCGTCAGTTTGGTAAATAATGACTGTATTTACTATGCAAATTGCCTCCCATGTAAAACGTCCGCCCTAGTTTAAACAATGTATTAGCCCCCGATAGCCATAGTACCAGACAACGCGATGCTGCGCAAGTTAGAGCCGGAAGCATAATGTGATATAAATTGATTGTAAGTTTCATTAAGCTTTTAAAATTTAAAATTTATATTTTATGTGTCGAATATCAAAGGGCGAGTAGATATGCGGCCCCAAATAGGAACCGCCACTAATTTAAACACGTAGGCAGAAAACTGTCCTTTAAAAGCTAAAAACCCTACACTATCGGACTGCAAATAAAAGCCGTTCTAATGTGGCGACTAAAACCATACGTTTCTCTATTTTTTCTACAAAAAAATGTAATGGAGCCATTTAAATATGTCAGTTTCATCCAGGCTAGAGAGCACATTTGATTTAAAAGACCACTTAATTTTAAGTCTGAATACGCGCTCCAGAAAAAGGAAAATAGCATGAAGTATGGAGGAAGTAAAACCTAATTTTAATGTGTTGGGTTTTATTATTTTTCTAGCTGTGTGTCGCGATTTTAAAATTCATATTTGGTTCAGCCTTTGTCATGTTGTAGGTTTTTTTAATAGATTTTCTTTTTATCTCGTTACAGTCCACGAAGGTTTATATACTAGGTACTAAAGCAGTAAGAGGCAAGCAGTAACACTGGATTTAAACATTTTGATGTTTAAAAAACCTCTGCAGGTAACAGGTCCTACATTTTTAATTGTATAGGATAAAGGAATAGATAAAATCGGAAGATAAGGGCTCTTTCGAATGATGCCCGATTGGGAGTTATTCTTAAGGATTTATACCGGATAATTTGTTAGGGCAGAAGCTGAAAACAAAACCAGTGTTGACTGAGAAAAAATAATAGGATTTTTAAGGGACAAAAGTTGTTTTCGTAGTTGAGAGGTTGACAAGAACATTCGTTTCACAAAAACATCTAGGCAAAAATTTATTGCATTGGTTTCAAAAGACAGTAACCATGGTTACAGCAATAAAAAATGTATTGCATTGGTTCAAAAAGTCGGTAATCATTATTACTCACCAGGTTTTTTTCTTAAGGTAGTTTACTCGTAAAACGGTTTTTTTAGAATTAAATAAAATTGAAATATGGGGTTAATAAAAGTGTTTTTATCTAATTGAAAAAAACAACGATTTTTTTATCGTCTGTGAAACCAGTTATTAACACAATCAAATTATGCATATTTAACATTGTCGATATCTGCCATGTATAAAAGCCATTTCGGAATATCTTGAAAACAGTACGAGTATGATATATTTAAAAAACTAATGCAATATAAATCAAAGTGTTGGAAAATTAAAAAAAAAACCTGAATAATCGTTTTGTTAAAAAGATATTGATTTTTGAAAGTTATACATACATAATATGTTGTGTACAGTCTCCTACAGAAATAATATTTTGGAAACCTCTAACTTTTGGTAAAGCGTATTCGATCTTATTTGGAAAAGCGCTAAATTTGTGGTCCATTCAAAATACTGCATCACGATTTAAGAGTCCATTCGCGCCGCGAAAATTGGATCCAATTCGGGGTTCGGAGCAAATTGTTTTTCTCAAAAACTGTATAAGTTATCAATAATTTCCAAAAACTATATAAAAGCCAACACTTAAATCTAGTCTTCTGCTGTAATAGTTTTTTAAATTTGGATTTGGTTTTTAATATTTCCCTGAGTGAAAGTCACCCTAAAATCGGTTATGTTTAGATACAATTTTCTTTTAACTCGACTCATATTTTAAAAATCCGTTACAGCAGTGACATAGATTAATTCCTTACCTTTAAAATAGTATATAATTTATGTCATTTAAGTGAAAAATAGTTACCGAAAAACGTTGTCTCCTGTAGGCTTGCAATCGGAAACAACATCGCATCGATACACCGAATTTGGAAGAACCTAAATAAAATATAATATTTCTAATGCGGCTATATGAAAATTGTGGTAGTATGAGTTTGTTAGTCTCCTCCCACCGTCTCCTCGCTCTTTCGCCCGACCCCTAAGGTGTAGCGTAAATGCATTCTTAAGCTTAAATAGGAAAAATATCAAACAAATTTTGGCGACATACTGCTTTGAAAATAGTTAGGACATACCGGTTTATTTTGGCGAGAAGCGGTAACGTAGGGGAAGGTCTTATGACATCAGTATCTACGTCACTACTTTGTACCCAGTATCCACCGCTATCGCCACTAGTCAAGAGAAGCGTTAATAATGGTTATGTCAAGTGTCAATTTAAAATAATGGAGCATTCGCGACTTTTCTATTGGTTTGGTTCTTGTAATGGTTTTCTTTTTCTATGGTTTAATAACTATTTGGATTGCAGATTTTTCGATTTATTAATTAATTCCCAAATGAATGAATTAGTTCAATTATATTAAAATCATAAAGGAAAAGATTTACTTGTTACGATTGACTTGGAAACAGCTAATATCGTATTGAATGGAAAATTTAGTTTATATCTTATCTTTTCGACTTATTTCTTAACTCTCCAAAGACCTTACATTTGGATTTAAACTTAAAAGTATATTAAAGGATTAGTATGTAGTTGACACTAGCGTGACATACAGGGCCGATCCTGCGACTTTGGCCGCCTCGTGCGAAATAGAAAAAAGCCGCCCTTTCTCGACAATTTCTTTTAGTAATATTAATCTTTGTTTTTTTTTAACTTTTTCTAAGTTGTAAACAACATAGACTTCTTAAAAATCAGTACTTACTTTAAATAATTACGTTTTTTGTGTTGGTAGAGAAGAAAAAAATTAACAATCTATTTATATAATTTGCTAATGTGGATATATATATATATATATATATTATATATATATATATATATATATATATATATATATATATATATATATATATATATATATATATATGTAGGTAGGTATATATATTAATATGTCTGTCCACGTGATTCTGAAGTTATGGCTTGAGCTAAAATCATGAAATTTGGCACAGTGATAGTCTTTAGCAGTGGTTAGAACCTAACGAAGCCAGTTTTTTGAATTTTGCCCCCGGGACAAAAATAGAAGCAAAAAAGTGTTTTTTTACCGTTAGCCGTACGGAAGGCGTCTTACGGAGACAGAGGCTACTTAATATTGTCTCTCGCCTGGCGGAGACAGGCTTTTCATCTAGTTTAATAATAAAGAGGAAGAGGAAATACTAAACATATGGTACTTAACTAAAATTAAGATAATTTACATACTTTTAATTACAATATTAACATATTTTACATAGATAAATGTTAAACAAAAATAAAATCTTACCAAAACGAAACACAAAAAAGTACATATTCTTATTCTATAATGATACTCGTCTGTTTTTTTTTTAAGCAAATTCACCTACGGTTGACAAATCTAAATTATTGCAAATGTTAAGTTCTATAGATATTAATGCAAGGTTTGTCAGTCTTTCTTGGAACATTGTATATCGAAAATAATTTTAAGTTTGAGCTTATTAAAACTTTGCTCTCCAGATGCAACAGTTACTGATGGTAAAGTAAGAAATATTCTAATTGCTATTGTTAAATTAGGAAAACAGGAACATAGTTTGTTTTTAATTATTTACGTTACTCGTCTGTTTTTTAAGCAAATTCACCTACGGTTGACAAATCTAAATTATTGCAAATGTCATGTTCTATAGATATTAATGCAAGGTTTGTCAGTCTTTCTTGGAACATTGTAGATCGAAAATAATTTTAAGTTTGAGCTTACTACTCTCCAGATGCAACAGTTACTGATGGTAAAGTAAGAAATATTCTAATTGCTATTGTTAAATTAGGAAAACAGGAACATAGTTTGTTTTTAATTATCTACGTTAAAATGTCCTGAGGTGTGTGCAAATTTGTTACAATGGTCCTAAAGGCTAAAATTTCATTTAAAAGTTCTGATTTTTTTTGTTTTTCAAAAAAATGTATTTCTTTATTTTAAATTCGGCCGCCCTGTGCGGGCGCACCGTTTGCACCCCCGCCAAGATCGGCCCTGGTGACATACGTAAACCGTTTCGTTTTTGCGAAAATAAGCCGGTCAAGCATGGTTAGAATGGTGGGGGAAAGAACTGCTATCAACCAGTTGTTAAAAACGGTGTGTCGCGAAAAAATCCCTATATAATGATCCGTACTGGAAGGCGAGTTCGGCGAGGATGGCATAAAAGGGACGAAGATAAAAGATGGTTATCCCAATCTCGATTTAACTTGTGGACAGGCCGAGCTTTACTTACTATAAAGGGCCACACAGACTACGCTTATTTATGAATGGATATTCATATCGCCGCGATTCAGATCGGCGTGTAAAATATGCCAAAAACCGATATCTGTGGGGCAAAACCATCGTGCCGCATCATCGGTAAACATTTCTGCTGGCGCTTGGTTTTTGGAACGACGCCGACGCGACGGTTCGACTCGTGACGTCCCACTGATAGTTTTGGGGATTTTATTCAAAATTTACGGTTTTTTTTGCATGAGAGGAGCCAAGAAAACAGCGGCACAAGTTCATACTTGTTATTTTTATTTAAAATGCTTTCTCTCCATTTTTGGAAAAAAAATCGTCATCAATAATATGTCAGCCAATTTGGCCACTTAAAGTTGAACCCCTAAGGTGTCTAAACCCAAAAGGGCTGACAGTTAGGTGAATACAGAGGACAGGAAAGCGGGGTCAAATTATCCCGAGCGCTAACTTTATACAGGTTGTTTTTTCAATAAATGTGTCAATATTTAAGGGGGCAATTTTTGTGTCCATTTAAAGAAGAAAACTTCATATAAACATATGTCCTAAACGTCCTTAGTTTTGAGATACAGGGTGGTAAAATTTTTAAAAATAAATCATTTATTATTAATATCAGAAATACCACTTTGGATATTTTAATAAAACTTGTCATACATGTACTATGTATCAAGAGGCATTTTTTAGTGTACTACATTTTTTATATCCACCATTTGACCTGCCTGTTTTGGCAGATATTGATGGTACGTCACTGATTTCTCTTAAAATAAATAATATTTTTGAAATCCCCAAACATTTATAAGCAAAGTTGATCACTTGATTTTTTTCAATCCGATGCACGGTTTTCGCTTAAAAAAATAAAAACCATTTCTTTGCAATCTGATGAAAAATATCGGTAAACAATATCACCATGCAGAGAAGAACCTAGATTTAATTTTTCTAGGTAAAAACCGTGCGTCGGACTAAAAAAATTATGAGTAGATTTGATCTCTTGATTTTTTTAGTCTAACGCACGGTTTTCACCTGGAAAAATTAAATCTAGATATTTCTCTGCATGGTGATATTGTTTACCGATATTTTTCATCAGATTGCAAAGAAATGGTTTTTATTTTTGTAACCCAAAACCGTGCATCGAATTAAAAAAAAAATCAAATAATTAACTTTGCTTATTAATGATTGGGGATATCAAAAATATTATTTATTTTAAGAGAAATCAGTAGAGTACTATCAATATCTGGCAAAATAGACAAGTCAAATTCCGTACGAACGCCACTGGTGGAAATAAAAAAATGTAATACACTAAAAAACGCCTCTTGATACATAGTACATGGATGCCAATTTTAGTAAATTTGTTTTTAAAAATTTTACCACCCTGTATCTCAAAACTAAGGACGTTTCAGACATACGTTCATATGAAGTTTTCTTCTTAAAATGAACCCAATAATTGCCCCCTTAAATATTGACATCCAATTAAAAAACACTCTCTAAAAAGTAAGCGCTCGGGATAATTTGACCCCGTTTTACTGCTCTCGGTATCCACCTAACTGTTAGCCCTTTTGGATTTAGACACCTTAGGGGTTCAACTTTAAGTGGCCAAAATGGCTGACATACTATCGATGACGATTTTTTTCTCAAAAATTATTTTTGCACTTTCACCCCTAATTGCTATCCAATAGGTTGTCAACCCGCGCGCGAACATAATTAACAATACTAAATAAACATGTTTTAATAGAGAAACTCCATATTACGAATGACGAAGATTTTTCGGCTTTAGCTCTCCGTCTATAAAGGAACGCAATGGATTTTCTGCTCTCAATGAAATAAAGCAAAGGAGAAAAAATATCATGAGAACTTACGAGTAGCTGATCCAGTGTCATCACAAATCTTTTTGGTCTAAAGGACTGAAATTATGCTTGAAAACATATCGTTTGGTTTTTACCTAGAATGCTATAAACTACCTAAGCAAATAATTTTCTTATAGTTCCTAATTTTGACAACTTGTCTTATATAGACCAAATACCTTTAATAATAATTTATTTACCTAACACTAGGCTCACCCCTATACTACCTTAGAAATCCTTTTCTGTTTTTCATCTCATAAAGTGCATGGCATTTTCTTATACGAAGAAACAAAGAAACAAAAGCAAACTACGTTGAGAAGTAAATTTTATTGTCTGTATTTCTATAAGAAAATTAGGAATTCAGATGAGAATTTACTCTTCTCTATCCCAAATTTGCAGTGTTAAAATTCTGTTACTGGTTATTGTGGATGATAGACATCTTTCGTCGTTCTATTAAAGAAGTTACGGTAACTAGTTTTATCGTAGCTATTCTTATTGTAAAAACAATAATACAAGTAATTTTTTACACATAAAATCACAAACACTGCAACAGCAATTTGTGCAACATCCGCATGCGCATGAAACTCCCCATAGATTTATTGCAGATGCTTAAGCGGATGCGGATATCCAAATTGATGCGAGTTCCGCAATTGCGGATGCGAATGCGAATATTCGGAACATCCCTGATTAAAAATAAAATGTATTTTAGACTCTAAAAGCGTATTTTTAAGCGACAAAACTTATGAACAACCCAGTATAGATTTATTCAGTTACCGTACTTCAACGTACAACGAATCTCTATACTGTCAAAATGGAAGCACATATATTTTTCAAGTTAGTTCGCCAGACTTCTTGATATGACGTGCGATGTTTAACTTCTGACTTTTATTTGCTGAAAGTTCGGTGAGTGTGAAAATGTTTGCCGGATGAATAGATTTTCAATCGAGTTTTTTTTGTTACCATACTCGGATAAATATTTGGTTAAAGTGGCTTTTAATAGAATTTTCCCGTGCGATATTTGAATGATGGAGAAAATAGTGTTGTATTTATAGGGAAATATACAGGGTGTTTCCTGACTAATCTACAACCATTTAGAGGGCTGATTTCTTAGTGTTTTTATAAAAAAACTAATATACCGGATGGTGCGTCGCCGAGCGGATCATAGGAAATCCCATGTAAATTTTAAGGGGGTTAATTATTGGCTCCCTGTACATTTTAAGAAAAATATAAATAATTTTTTTGAAGAGACCAATCTGACAAGCCCTCTGCCAATTTTAAAAAATGTTAATAAGCGAATCTTGAATTATTCAATTAAATGTAATTGCAAAATTACCAAATTTTCGGTTCAGGTAAAACCAAACAGGCACCAGTAAAATGAATATTGTCCCTGACATGAAAAAAAGTGTCAATAAATTAGTGACAGTAGGTATTTAAAAAAACTATGAATTGTTCAATCGACGAAAAAGTATCCATAATTAAGTGGTATATGCAAGCTTTGCGAGAAGGAGGAGGAAACAGCCTCATATACTGCATAATATACCACTGCTATGCCCTGACGTACAGAAGACATATACTTATCCTAAATAAACAGAGCGGAATTTCTCTTCCTCATAAACATCTGACAAAAAAAACTGTTAGGCCGATTAAAGGAAAGCAGGCTCCTATAACAAGAAAGGGGAACACATTAAGCCAATAAGCTGCGTGCAAATATGGCACGAGATCAACTTCGCTTAAACTAACCAACGAACCAAGCATCACTGCGCTTTGATTTACTATTTTAATACCACACATCCATAGGGATATACGCTAAAACTTTCAGTATTCGGTCTTTTGATAATTATCAGTGATTTCACTAAGTAAACGTTCGAATTATTTAGCGTCTAACTGGCCTTAACACAAGCTCCCCACCTGTTTACATCGCAAACTGCTCTAAAATTTAATTTAAACTTCGAACAAATCCACTCGTCGGTCGCCGCCGCGGCGCCTAGTTCTAGTTTTAACACACTAGTAGTCGAAATCGCGTTAAATTCCTTGGTTTCGCCCATGAATAATTTGCGGCTGTTTTCTCCCCGAAAGTTTAACCAACTTTCCCGAGTTTTAGAACTCTCTCTAATAATTAATTATACCTTGTTCCGAAGGGCTATTCATACGAGAACAAAAAGACGAAGACAATAAAGTTCATTTGTATAAAACTACGGGAAACGTAAATTAGCGTGAACATTCCAGAAAAGAGAGTACCGGAGGACATCTAGTTGTAATTTGAGATAAGTACACCTGTCATACCGAATTTTAAAGTTTTTAGTCTTTTCTTTTTTGGTTTATTATGAACCTGAATTTAAAAATATTGTTTCTTTAGTTTAGATCGCGTTAAATATAACTTTACTTTATTATTTTGAGCAGTAAATATAAGTCAAAATTTCTGCACAAATTCTTTTTCACCCCTAATCTCTGAAGATGGAATTGTTTCTACTTCTAAAGGAAAAGCCGAACTATTTGCTAAACAATTTGCTGCCAATTCTACGCTTGATCTTCCTATTAATCTTCCTCTTCCAACAGTTGCCTCAGTTTCTTATAAAATGTCCGATATCATTTTTAAAGTCAAACAGATCAAGCGTATTCTTTCTTCTCTTAAAACTAAAAAATCATCTGGGCTAGATGGCATACCAGCAATCGTCTTAAAAAATGTGCTCCCGAGCTTGCACCCATCCTAACTCGCCTATTTCGAATTTCGTACGACACGGGCATTTTTCCGGAGATTTGGAAAGCTGCACGTGTGCAACCTGTCCCCAAAAAACGATCCAAAACTCCCCCTTCTAACTATAGACATATATCTTTTCTTTCTGTTGTTGGCAAAGAAATGGAAAAAATAATCAATTCCCAAATCTTAAAGTATCTGGAAAAACAGAAGATCTTACATGATAGACAGTATCTGTACACTCTGTATGTATCCCAAATCAGATCATCTTTAGAATATTGTTCCCGTGTCTGGGGAATGGCGTCCCCTTCAACACCTAGCATTATGAACTCCATTCAAAGAAGAGCCGTTAGTCTTATTAATGATCCCACGCTCACAGAAGGGCTTCCTCTTCTTGCCCATCGTCGAGCTGTGGGGGATCTGTCGCTCTTCTATAGGTATTTTCACGGCTTCCGCTCAGAGGTGTTGGCTAGTTTAATTCCTCCTCTGGTAGCTCCTAGCAGAGCAACACGTAGTGCCACTTTTATGCATCCTTTTACAGTTCAGTTAGAGAGGCCCTGAACTTCCCGCTTTCTTCGTTCCTTCATCCCTACAGTGTCAAGGCTATGGAACCTGCTGCACGCAGAAGTTTTTCCTTCTCCTCCCAATCTCCAAATATTTAAGTCCCGTGTGAACAAACTCCCTCTCACCATACTTAAGACACCACGGTACGTTAGTACTTAGCATTAGCCTTCGTGGACTGTCCCAAGATAAAAAAGTGATAGCTTATCCAAAAAGTCAAATTAAGTTTATTTAATTAAAATAATTTTATAAGCATATAGTATTTTAATTAATGATATTCTATTCCTAAATAATTTCTTCTAATATCGATTTCTTAACAAACTTCCTTTCTGCGGCTTTTCACCTAAACTTTGTCCTTAGCTCTTCAGTTTCCTTTCTAATCTACCATCTACAATTGCTGATATACAGGGTGCCCACCATTCGCTCGGTTTTTCTACGAGAAATAAAAAGAGTTGGAAAAAACTTGCGTCATATGTTGGTCTGTGGGGAGCATATTTTAAAATTTTTTTTAAATATACAGGTGACCCAAAAATTACAAAGTTATATTTTCTTATGGAACACCCCATTTTTTTTTTATTTTTAGATACTTTAGAAAATAAAGGTGAGTTATTGTTATAATGCCTATACCTAAAACTAATCGTTTCTGAGAAATTTAGAGAAATTAAAAAATACAGACCATATTTTAAAAATTGTTTACATCCTGTAACATATAAGGAGCTGCTCGTAATTAAATTTACTGCTTAGCTTAAGGGTTTAAGTTAACTATTACATAAAAGTTTTACCTCAATATTATACAGAGTGGTGAAAAAAATTGTCTCAAAGTTTGAACATACATTTTATTAAATATTTTCCTAAAGTTAAATGGATCACCCTACATTTAGTGGCCTATTTTGACGCAGAACTAGATTCCCTTTAAAACTATATTAGGTTTTCCTATATCTATCTCTTTTACTTTTTATGCAAAAGACGTTTTTATATTTGTCTTATGAATAATTTCTTTATCTTAAAAATGGAACACTCTTTACTGTATAGGATGACGCCTGTTAGAATACCTTTGGGCATATACTTTTGATACAAATAAACATATTTCTTGACACTCACCGATTACCAAAATCATTTTATCTTCCTTATTTTGACTAATTAAAATGTAACAATCGTTCAAAACGATTATAATTTTAAACTACTTGTAGCTTAATCAATGATAATCGTTTGATTAGCAAGTGTCGCTGTCAAATATTTTTGTTTGTAAATAATAATTAACGTCATCTAGGTCAAAGCCTACTATTATTAAAAAAATATAAATATAATCGTACCTTTGGTGATAGTCATATTGAAATGTATGTTTTTATTGACCCCATTATAATATTATTTTGGGATTTAATTTACCATAAGATCCAATACATTTGCTAAGAAACAAGGGCATTTTAACATATTTCGTTCCAACAATAATTAGCATAGGTGTACCTTGTACTATATTGTGATTCTTATTTTAAAGAATGCTTTAATATTTTTAAAATGGCAATAAATTGGAGTTTTTACTTTTGCCTGCATTTTGCTTCAGATACATCTTATTTTTACAAATTTAAACTTGTGTTTTTAGAATCTACGTGGCCCTTAATAAAAAAGGTTTTTTAATTACAGTACAGGGTGTTCCATTTTTAAGATAAAGAAATTATTCATAAGACAAATATAAAAACGTCTTTTGCATAAAAAGTAAAAGAGATAGATATAGGAAAACCTAATATAGTTTTAAAGGGAATCTATTTCTGCGTCAAAATGGGCCACTAAATATAGGGTGATCCATTTAACTTTAGGAAGATATTTAATAAAATGTATGTCCAAACTTTGAGGCAATTTTTTTCACCACTCTGTATAATATTAAGGTAAAACTTTTATGTAATAGTTAACTTAAACCCTTAAGCTAAGCAGTAAATTTAATTACGAGCAGCTCCTTATATGTTACAGGGTGTAAACAGTTTTTAAAATATGGTCTGTATTTTTTAATTTCTCTAAATTTCTCAGAAACGGTTAGTTTTAGGTATAGGCATTATAACAATAACTCACCTTTATTTGGTCTATAGTATCTAAAAAATAAAAAAATATGGGGTGTTCCATAAGAAAAAATATAACTTTGATATGTACTTCTTTTTTTGGGTCACCTGTATATTTCAAAATAATTTTAAAATATGCTCCCCACAGACCAACATATGACTGTGCTAAAAGTTTTTTTCCAACTCTTTTCATTTCTCGTAGAAAAACCGAGGCGAATGTGGTGGGCCACCCTGTATATCAGCAATTGTAGATGGCTACTCTTCTAGCTTTCACCAAGCAAATGCTGAGATACCCCAGGGCTCAGTACTGGCATTACCTTCATTTTTTGTTCACATCATCAATGCTTTCTGCCTCTCCCTCTCGGTCAATCTCATACATAGTTTTGCTGATGATAGTTACCTTAACTCTAATATTTGATTTCTCAAGCCAGTATGTACGTGTGATCTGAAAAATAAGCGCAGGGTAATCTCTTTCACTAGCTTTTAAATTAATATTGGCATCACAAATATTGTCCACTTTAATGCCTTAAAAACACAACCTTATCGACAACCGGAAAAGCTTCGAAAAATCTTGGATTCTTCTTTCTAGTCAATAGTATTTCTCCCTTCTAATCTGTATATTCTACATGCATCCCAAATCAAACCATTTTTGGAATACCGTTTCTATGTCTGCGAAATGACGTTTTTCATAACTCTTAATAACCCTGATTCCATTTAAAGAAAAGCTGTTTTTTCTATTAGTGACACTCTTATAAAAAGTTTTCTTCTTTTGACCACAGACGAGCTTTTGGTTATCTTTTATAGGTATTTTCGCGGCTTCTCCTCTGAGAAATCCATAGAATGCCACTCTTATGCACAACCATATATAAAGGCCCCGAACTTCCCACTTTGCTCGTCCCTTTATTCTTAGAGTGTTCTGATTGTGGAACTTGTTACATGCAATGATCTATTCTTCCCCTTTCAACCTCCAAATGTTAATATATACCTTTTACTTTACATAAAACACCCACGGTACGTTAGTATTTAGGCTTCCAGGCTTCGTGGACTTTCCAAAGATTAAAAAAAAATCCTCGGTCCGGCTGGTGCCCTATTGTATAAAATATAAACATAAAACAACCGTAGACTACCGAATTAACCTCCATAAGATGTAATTCAAATCCCTTTTCAGATGTTTGGTTAAAAAGACAGAGAGTATAGGCCCATGTAGCAATTATAGCCAAGAATAATAATTATTCATCACATCGGCAACACTGTTACGTGCAAATTTCCATAAGATATCTTCTTGACAAAATGGTGACCCTAAATTCTTGAATATAGTTTAATAGATTACATTGTTGCAATTCACCCAAATGCTACTTGAGATATCATTTTAGATTTAGTAAATTTAAGTAGATATATAAATAAAATGTAGCAACACCCTAAAAGATCAACAGATGCTTCAAAAAAAAAGTTACAGACCAACCATCAATTAGTAGCGAAAACCACTGGGAAAAAAGTTTACCACTGGGGCAACAATGAAGCTGCATCATATCGGTTAAAAACCGCACTGGTGAAATTGTCAATAGCTTTCAGTTGTCCTTGAGGTTTGGTAAAAATGTACTTCTATCTTCATAGCAAAAATTTAAAATGAAAACTGTAACAGATTCAGAATGGCCTTTTTCAAATACACACACGTCATCAAATTGTACACTTGTTTATTTCCATCTTTCAAAAAAAGTGCAAAAAGTGCCGTACCGACTTTCCAATGGATTTCGAAAATTTGCCCTACATTTACCAATAGTTTTTAAAATTTGCCCTAGTTCCACATTAGTGCGGAACTTTTCTCTTTTCCGATATCAGTCAACATACCAGAAAACAATATTTGTTTCTTTGCAACGTATTTTCGGGCTACAGACGTATAAGTCTCTGGTCCCGTCGGAAATGGGCTTTAATAAAAACATTACAGGCATTTTTCACTGGTAAAAAGTACTCAAAGCAAACACAAATGTTATTTAAGAAGATTGAAAAATTCGGAAGGGTGGAATAATTTTCCAGACCCTCTTTTCTTAAAAGCTGGCTTTATTTTAGTCGAGCGGATAAAAGAGACGTATATGTGGTTTCTTTCGTCTGCTTTTTCAGTTATCTGGCAGAAAGTACTCTTCAAATCTAATCCTTTTTATTTAACTTAAAATAAGACAATGTCAGAACCAGCTTTACCTTGTTAACAAACTTTTATTTCAAAAGCCACTTAGAATAACAGGATAATACTGGATTCCTAGACCCACAAGAATAAAAGGCAATGAGAAAGCAGATGAACTAGCAAGAGCAGGTTCATCTGAAAATTATCAACCAGGGACTGGACCAGGGCCAGAGCTATCAAAAGCGGCGATGAAAGCAACAAGAGACAGATGGTTTCCAAAAACAACATCTGGATCTGCTAAGTAAGCAAATGAAGTCCTCCTTATGGGGCGTACTCTAGGTAGCCACTTCTGACAGGCCACCGTAATCCAAGGCAATGGTCTTGACACAATGTATATAACGATCCCACAACATTCAGCCTTAAACATATTGTACAACTGCAATAGAGTGACATTTAAAGAACATATTATACTGTTCGGAAATATACAGAGCGGAATTTCTCTTCCTGCATATATTGGTAGAAATCTACTAGACCTGATAAAGGGAAGAAGACTTCTTCCAAAAAAGGGGGGACTGCCAGCAAAAGGCTGCAGTGCTTGGGGGGCCCCCCCCCCCTTTAAAAATACCGTACCTAAACTTCAGGAATAGTCGATAAACAGTTAAATAGAAATTTGTCTGTAATAATCAAACAATAAATAAATTGTGCAACATTTTTATACATCAAATTTCCTTCAAGTTTTTTTTTCAGTAATTTTCCCAAAAATGATTTTGTTAAAGTGTTCGTAGTTTTAATCTTCAATATTAATACAAGATTCCAGGGTCCCCAGACGTTACTTATTTTCTCAGAAACCAAATGTATGGGATTAGTAGTGTAAGTATGTAGAAAGTAAAGACTTTAGATAAAAATTAATAATCAATACTGCCAGACACATTCCGTCGGCGGTAACTTTTACCAGATGCTTTAAAGCGCCCAAAAAAATACTGTACTTATATTCTTAGTCTTGATTTTTATACATGATATTCAGGGAACTATTTCAATACTCTTTGTGAGCAGCCAGACCAATGGATGGGCCAAATCCCCCCAGACACAATAAAATGTGCTATAGTATGAGCGGAGGCCATTTTGTTTTCCTAGCTGAAGAGGTATCTATACGATCGAACTCTCTTCTAGACTTACTTTTATACGGACAAATAGAAATGGGTTATACCCCTTTAAAAAAAAAAAAAAAGTTAATCTTTTAAAATTAAAACGGAACTTAATATATGTAAATTATTTAAATATTAATCTGCCAACCTACCAAAGCGTAATTGTGCTTATTTGTCTGGGGGGGAATTGACTCCGTTGGCTGATCTCACAAAAAGTTTTTTGAAAAATTTCCCAAAAATCATTTTAAAAAATCAAACTAAAAAATAAGAAAGTTACATTATTTTTTGGGACTTCAAAACGTCTGGTAAAACGCTGGCATATTTATTATTAATTTCTAATAAATTCTTAAAAAACTCAAAAACATAAAAAAAAACTTTTAAAACTTTAGGTTTTTAAAATTTTTTTACCCAGCAGGGTCCTTTAACCTATAAAGTAAAAGGGGCATAATTAAAAATACTTAATTTAATTATACGGTTTTTAAAAAAATTTTAACGCGGATTAATTGTCCCCCATTTTTTCAACAAAATTTTTGTTTGTTTAATTTTAGAGAACCCATATTTATTGTGAAAATTTTTTTTATTTTTTAATTTTTCAAATTTAAAATTTTTAAAATTTTTAAAATTTCAAAATAAAAAATGTTTTTTTGTTAAAAAAACTACTAAAGAAATCTTTTGGGGGTATACTTAAATATTTTATTATGAAAATTGTACACGGGGTTTTTTTTTAAAAACCCACCGGGGAAATTTGGGGAAAAAACGGTATTAATAAAAAATTTTTAATTTTATTTTTGTTATTAATCGATTTCTCTAAAGTTTTGCACACATCTTTTTAATAATATTATTTTCTATATGAACCTACAGATTTCCAAAAAAATGTTAAAAAAAATAATTTTATCGAAGCAAAAACAATACAGTAAAAGCTCTTTATTCGCGGGGTATATGTTCCGTAAATATGACGCGAGTACAGAAACCGTGAATGGTAATTTATATGGTAAATACGTTCCTAAAAAAAATAAAAAAAACAAGTATATATAAAAAATAAATTTTATTCAAGTTTTTGACCATATTGATTTATTATTATCTTCAGGCTTAGGCAATGGTTTAAAGAATTTTGTAATTTTTTCTTGTTTGGCAGCTTTTAAAAGCTCCTTCAAATTAGACTGATATTCAGCAGTGGCATTAGCAATTTGCCTCTTAAAAATAAGACTTCTTTCCATAGACGGATCAATTTTTATAAAGAAAACACAAAGCTTATTTGCCATTTTTAAACCTTCACTTGCTTGTTGAAGCCTCTTTTTCAATGGGCTGTGAATTTAATATTTCCTTCATAACGACGCGTTTACAAAGGAAATTCGGTTGGATACCTACATATTGGAATCCTTTTTATCAATGTGTATGTACCGATGTACCGATTAGATCCGCGAATAAAGAAATCTTCAATTCATTTTTTCCAAGTATTTTATGCCGCAATTTAAAAACACTTTTTTTTGGGTTCATCTAGAAATTATGACATTAATAAACACACAGAATTTTGGCTTTTGTGTTCAGATCACTAGATCCAATGCTACAATGCTCGCCGATTGAGAAGTCTCGCTGCGACATTCCTGAAAGAATTTAGTGTACATCCGCCACTTTGATATATATATATATATATATATATATATATATATATATATATATATATATATATATATATATATATATATATATATATATATATATATATTCATTTTAATGTTTGAATAAATCAGATTGGATCTACGACAATTCGACACGGTCAAATACGACGCATTTAGAATTCGACGCAGCCACAATTGGTCGCAGAGACTTGGCGCGTTATTTAAAAAGTAGGCTTTTTCTAAAAAATGCATTTAATATAAAAAAAGCAAATCATGGGTCTTTTCAAATACGTCTCTGCATTTTTACGTCTGATATATAATTGGGGAAAATAAAAAGCCGCTTTGCTTACCAGAACTAACCGTGACCGACTAGAACTTAGGGCTTATGAATTTGTCTAAATTATCCCTACATAGGAGTTATTAATTTGATATTTTCTATAAATATTGTAATTGCACTAATCTTTTTTTAGGTATCTTTATCTTTTCGTAATATCGTTTGTTTTTTGAAATGGAACTTCTGATATATTTAGGATAATTTCATCACATTCCATTGTCAGCGTCGAATTCGACTGCGCTCGAATTGTCACCGCGTCAATGTCCGCTCGATTTGCCGCGACGTATTGACGTGACACCAATCAGATGCCAATTTTCAAAAATATATTTTTAATGACTCTTTTAATTAAAAAAACCCAAGCGACATTTAAGCGTCTACAACGACAAAACCTATTGAACAACTATGTATGTATAGTTACAGAAAACCACAATAACCACAACTAAGTATGTATAATTAAAAAACATTAAATACAATTCTAGTTAGGTTAAATACATTTCTCTTTTTTAACCATATAATGCCATATTTATACAATTAGTAATAACCAAGACAATCGTAATAACCCCCCGTTAATTCTGCTATTAATTAAAGTCGTAATAAACGCGCAGTCTTGTAACAATATTAATTAAAGACGCTGGGACCGAATCTCACTTTATATATAGTTGTTCCGTACGTTTTTTCCTGGCATTTTTATATACTTTATCATCCCGGTAGTTTTATAGAAATGAACTTTATTGTCTTCCTCTTTTTTGTTCTCGGATGAATGGCCCTCCAGAATAAAGTATAATTAATTACAAGAGCTAGAAAGTTTAAGTGTTTATTCGCATACGTTCGTACAGTGGTCCTTATAATAAAGTTGATTTTATTCGCGGTTTTTTTTTGGTCACATAAAGTAAATTGCGTGAATTTACTCCTTTTTAGAAAAAGACTGTTAAATTTTAAGCCCAGTACACAAATTAAACCCTTTTTTTATCTTAAAAGTTCAGATGTCTAACTTGATGTGTAAATACTCTAGGAAAGTCAACTGTGCAAAAGAAAATAACAGAAGGGCTTATTAAAACAAGTGGATTTGCATAATAACGGACAGCCAGGCGTTACTAGGAGCACTAGTAAACCTCAAGGTAACGTCCAAGCTGACATGGGAATGCCAAAAAGAACTGAAGGAACGCAACATGGTAACTCTCCTGTGGGTACCAGGATATTCGGGAATAGAAGGCAACAAAAAGCGAATGAGCTAGCGAGACAGGGATCATCCACGCCATACTTTAGACCAGAACATCCCTTGGACTGACCAAAAAAACAGCACGAGGGCAAACCAGGGAATGGATCCGAAACAAACACGAGAAATACTGGGGAGCCTCAGTAGAATAGGACAGGGAAAAGGCCCATCCAAAAGAACGAAAGAAAAACGACTCAGACAAAGTAGGAAAAGACTTCGCACAACAGTAGGGCTGCTAACAGGGCACGATAACCCAAGAGGACACCTACACAAGATAGGCTCATACAATGGGGACCCAAGTTGCAGAATGTGCGACGAGGGGGAAGAAACAGCCTACCATATCCTGTGCGAATGTGAAGTGTTAAATAACAAAAGACAGGCATTATTTGGGCAACCGAAAATAAGCCCACAGGAATACATTAACCAACCAGTCTAGGGGTTATACAGACTTTAAGAAGGAACAAGACTAATGGGAGGATTGGTATAAAAGATAATGGGAAATTAGGCACAAAATGCCCAAGAGGCTACGCTGCCTCCGGTAGTAAATCAAGACGGCTCCCAGGGAAGAAAAAGAAGTATTCAACAAAGTGGGAAGTGTGAGGCTACTCCAGATGGACTGCAGTTACTCTTTTAGGGGCTGCTAGGGCAAGAACTATATTTAATATTTTTTTAGAACAGAAGCCATAAAAATTCCTAGAGAGAAAGGTTTTTCTTAGCACTCGGTGAAAAAGGAAATTTTCTTGTAAAAGATAGGATATTGCTGTTGCGGAAGACGCCATTCCACACACACATAGAAACAGTATTTCAAACAAGGGTGATCTGGATTACAAACAGAGAGTACCGATTAAAAGAAGAGAAACACTTCATATACTCTTAAATAAGTAAAAGGGTTAAAGGATGAAAATGTGTTCTAATTCTCTATAAAATTGTTTGATCATTTTGAAAAATTTTTAAGCACAATTTGTATACTACCCAACCCTTTTGAATTGCAAAAAAAATTGACAATATGTTGGGTGAAAAAAGTAACACAAATTGTGCATAATAAATCTCCAAAATACTTCACAATTTTATGGACACATTTTTTTACTGTAACCATTTCACATTTAAAAGCTATGGCTTAAAAAAAAATTCAGGCTCTATTTGAAGCTGCTATGGAAATAGATATAGGTGTACATGCCACTTTATTTTTGAAAGTAACACTCACAAGGTCCTGCAGAACTTGGCCGCTTATAAATAGGAAATTAGTATTGGTTGGCACACCTTTTTTTACCCCACTGAACATGTCATTAGGTTATTAAACTGGACATACATGCCAGATATTGAAAAATAAAAGTTTAGGTGCAAATGGGTTTTTTTCATTTTTATTCCATTTG
>JAHBCN010002393.1:92420-111537 GCA_019359885.1 Listronotus oregonensis | reverse complement strand
TAAAAGATTATCACTGCGATTTTTGTTTCAAATGGACCTTGAAAAAATGAAATAATACATCTCCATTCCCAACCCCCATGGACAATGTGGGGGGCAATCATTCTCCAAAATATATAATAAAAAACCTGATTTTCAGGAAATTTCTATAATAAGAAATAAATGTTTATTAATCAACCACCTTTATCTAAGTGTAAAACCACCCTCGTCAATAGGAAAAATTGAATAAAATTTTCAAAAATTTTAAGTTTTCAAAAAAAGTCTTAGATTTTTTGAGTTCACTTATAGCCAAAACCACCCCTGCAAGGAGGTATATTCATCCCCTAAAATGTAAAAAATCATATACAACTTAAAATATTGTAAAAAAATATTTAGAAGTTTTAGGATATATCAAATATAATATTAACATAAAACCAATACTCAGAGTGAGTTTTGATCAAAAGCCACCCTTATTATGAGGAAAATAAATAAAATGTTGGCTCATGCAAGAAAGCGTTTTGGCCTCATATTTTTTATCCCCAGTGTATAAAACAGGCCTTCTTAGATATTTTTAAGTTCATTGGTATTCAAAGCTCCCTCCTGTCAAGGTGGTAAATTCATCCCTAAAATATATAGAATCATATGCAACTTTAGAAATCGGAAAAATATATTCATATGTTTTAGTATATGTCTAATACGAAGAAAATGTATAACTACTTTACGAAGTTAAACAGTAAGTTATGTTCATATTATATTTGAGATATCCTTCTTAAACTTTTAAATATTTTTTTTACAATTTTAAAATTTGTATATGATTTTTTACATTTTAGGGGATGAATATACCCCCTTGTAGGGGTGGTTTGGTTAAAAGTAAACTCAAAAAATCTAAGAATGGCTGTTTTATACACTTGGATTTAAAAATGCGAAGCTTAAACTTGAATGAGCTAACATTTTATTAATTTTTCTGCTAATTCGGTTGTCTTTACCGCTTCATTTTAGGGGAGGTTTATTATCCTAACCCACTCTGAATGGTGGTTTTATGTTAATTAATATCATATTTGAGATATCCTAAGACATCTAAGTATTTTTTTACAATATTAAGCTGTAGATGGTTTTCTACATTTTGATGGATGAATATACCCCCTTACAGGGGTGGTTTTGGTAAAAGTGAACTCAAAAAAATCTAGGTTCACCTGCCTTATATACTTGGATCAAAAAAATTACGAAGCTAAGATTTTTTTTTTGAAAAAACTATCATTTAATTAAATTTTTCCCATTGATAAGGATGGTTTCACCCTTAAATAAGGGTGCTTAATTATTATATACATTTATTTCTTATTAGACATTTTCTGAAAAACCGGTTTCTTGCCAGTTTTAAAGTTGCATATGATTTTTATATATTTTAGGAAATGATTGGGGGTTGGTTTACAACCTTCTCAGAAATAAAGATGGATTATTTTCTTTTTTCAAGGTCCATTCGAATTTAAAATCGCAGTGAGAATGACTTTTAACACCACCTTTTTTCGCAATTCTTCAGATTTGGCAACTTTCCTACCCCTGATTTTTAAAAATTTATTACAGAAAATAGAGCCGGTTTAGTCCGTAATAGAACGCAGAAATAGATTTGTGTGGTTTAATGAAAACTATTTATATTTATACCCCGGTATACTGGAAAATACTTACGATTTTTGGCACCTCTTTCGCTTCTTATCAATACCTCATGGTCATCTTCTTCCCATACCTCACCTTCTGCGATAACTAGAGCTACGAAGAGGGTTAGAGTAAAGAAAAACAGCCACTTCATCTGAAACAAAATGTCATTATTAGCTTTAAAAAATCAGTCGTATGAATACTAATACGTTTATTACTTTGACTGCATTGCTAACTAACTTATTTATACAGTAAAATGCGTCCCTTTACAGTCCAGCTGAAGAAGCCCCAAATTTCTCACTTTGTTCACTTCAGTTTTTCCAAACTGGACCCAGGGCCGTCGAGGGTCGAGTCGGGCCCAGGTATAGATAAAAATCACGGGCCGCCTAGGAGTGAAGTAGAAAAATTCTTTTGGGTTTAAGGTCATAATATTTAACATAATAAATGAACTGCATTACTCCTTAAATATTGGTTTTAAAAACAGTTTTTATTGGATTTTTAATTTTTTTTAAATTCGTAATAATTGATAAGGGTATCTATTACTTTTGTTAGTTGTGATCCAGTTCATGCTATTGAAAAAAGAATGAAACAGAAATAGGAATTGATCATGTCATTTTTAAGAGTAAGCTAAGTTAATAAAATTTACTCAATAAAATTTTATTAAAAAAAACCTGGGTAAAAGGAATCAATTTTATACACAAAACCCCACCCAAGGCCCAAACAGAGTTTAAAGTATTAAGTAGTAGTACAAACCAAACTAATAAAAACTATAAAACACGTCTACAACTTTTACAAACTACTACTCTTGTTAAAACATGTACAAATTATTTTCAGGCAGCTTTACAAATTTGGTGGATGCGAAATTTTTTAAAATTTTGAAGAAGTCGCAGTTCTAACCAATCGGGACTCAGTACCTAATATGCCTCTTAGCATATTAGCTCTTAAAATGTGTGTGAAGTGCTCTTGCACTTATCCATTCCTGAACCATTATAGATCTCAAGATATTTCTTATTTTAGATAGATGATTAAAAGATCGTTTTGCTTGGGCTACGGTTACAGGGACAGTATTTGGAAACAAGGTATCTAATTTTAATGTTTAAATTTCATTTAATAGATTAAATGGAATAACGAAAGTGTCCTAAAAATTTGCAGAAAAAATGCTTTAAGTTTGTTTTATTTTTTCTTTGAATTGAGAATTGATATCTGCATCGTAATTATTTTGAAGACAATTGGCCTGCTCTTCAATTTCTAAATCATCCAAACTTAAAAATCTCTAAAACACACTAAATATGTTCACAAATTTTTTAGATGTCTCAAATCTTGTGGATATATTTAAAATAGTAGCATTTAAAACTGAATAAAATTCTTTTACTTTAAAGCATTTCTCCCATGTTTTATAAAAAAACGTCTTTCTTTTGATCCTTTTATATATAGTTCGGTTGGCATTTCTTATTATTATAGTTTACATACATTCAAAAATGTTGGCAAACTATTCCTAATAATATTAAGATCTTTGAGCAATGAACTTAGAGCGCCGGAGAAAAAAAAACACCCTAGGTATCCCCAACGTGGATTCTCGAAAAAACAGTTGTAAATATCAAATTCACCAAACAAAACGCAGCCTGCGGCGGCGCTGTTACCCTTGATATCTAAAGCAAAATTTTACTAATTTAAGATTCCTTATGCATAATAAGCAGTGTCTTTCTGTCTACAATATACACCGTGTTCAAAATTAACTCGCTACTATTGCTAACTTTTTTATTATCCCCAAACAAGTTAGGTTAAATTAGAAAAATTTTACTTTTTTTCCCGATTACAATGACGATAATAGAAAAACAAATAACAAATATTTACGAGTTATTCACAAAAAATACTAATATATTATTTGTTGTGTTAATTCGATAGATAATGTAATTTTCTATACAATAGTTATTAACATTTTTTTCTAAGATGATAAAACAAGTTATTTAATTTTTAAAAGCATTTTCCGTAACTGGACGCAGGCAGCCAGGAATTCCCCTAAAATCGCTTTTTGTACAAATTATATGTACCGCCAGTCAAAAACCCAAAATTTAAAAATAAATCCGCCATAAAGGAATAATTTTCAAACCTTCTAATTACTTGGGTAAATAATAAACATCGTAGTTTCATTTTTTTAATAATAACGCATAACTAAGTAAAAATAATAAAATACATTATGCTAAAATGGCTATATTCACCCAAAAAAAATCCTTAACTTTTTGTAATTCGATATTGTTTCCTCTAAAAACCCTTTTAAAAAAAACACAGGTCAAAAATTTTTTAACCCAATGAGGCAGCACCATCCGAACAAAAAACATCTTTGTGGATTGAAAGGATGATGGCGCAGGAAAAAATCCCCAATAATGTTGGTTCTTTGGTTAAACATGCCTCTATTACAAAGGTTGAATCATTGCTTCAAAAAATTAATCGTAAAAATTTTGGGTTTTTCTATGGCAGGTTTACAAACCATTGGAAAAAGAACCCCTTTTGTAATCACCTGGCAACAAAGTTTGTGTGGGTTGTATTTTGGGGTAATAATTATTTTTTTAATTTTATTAAGGTTTTTCCTTAGCATAGATAAGATCGATACAGTTTTTTTGTGAATTTTTCACAAAAACTTTAAAATATCCCAAAAACATTAATTTTGTTTGTTGTTTAAATTTAAAAAATTTTTAATTAAATTTTTTTTCCGATAAAGGAGAAAAAAATATCTTCTGTTTGGCATATTTCTTTCGGAAATATTTCCCTAAGCCTAATGCCATTTTTTGGCAAATTATGTGGCATTCTATCATATCAAACTTCTCAAATGACAGCGTTTTAAAAACATGGGGCAATAACTGTTATTTTCTTTTTTTTTTTTTTTTTTTATTTTTTTCAAGCATACTACGATAATTTGTACAAAAAAAGCGTTTTTTAAAATTCCATGCTGCCGTCCCGTTATGGAAAAATACATTTAACGAAATAACTCCCTATTTTTCATTTTGGAAAAAAAAATTTTAAAAACTAATTATATAAAAAATTCATTCTCTTCAATTTTAAAAACAAATACAGGGTGTTGTATTTTAAAAAAAAATATTTTTTTTAATAACTCTTTTCATCCCGATGTTCATTTGTTTTTTTTTTATCGTTATTGTAATCAATATATAAGCGTGTTATAAAGCTTTAAGAAAAAAATTTTTAAATTTAACTATTATTTAAGAAGTTGGCCAAATTAATTAATAATAAAAATGAGCATGCGCGGCGAAACCAAACTTAAAATTCCCCAACCGAACTGTCAACGTCTCGCCTTACGTTTTTTTTTTTTTTTTGTTTTTTTCCCTAATAAATAAAAATCAAATATTTAACAAATCAAGCACAAAAAAAGTCAAAACCTTGTCAAAAAAATTTAAAAAAAGGTCAACTGTAGTATGTCATTATGTTAAAGACATTTATATAAAAAAATTTTAGATTAATACCAACCCGACGAAATTTTCGTGTTTCTGCCGCTAAGGTAAATGTAAATATCTTTTTTATATATATATATATATATATATATATATATATATATATATATATATATATATATATATATATATATATATATATATATATTTTTATATATATATATATATATATATATAATTTGCTAATGTGGATATATTTATATGTAGGTATATTTATTTGTCTGTCCACGTTTCTGAAGTTATGGCCGGCTAAAATCATGAAATTTGGCACAGTGGTAGTCTTTAGCAGTGGGGAGAACCTAACGAAGACCGTTTTTGAATTTCGCCCCCCCGGGCAAAAATAGGAGCAAAAAAAAATTTTTTTTCCCTTAGCCGTACGGAAGGCGTCTTTTTGGAGAAGAGGCTATTAAATTGTCTCTCGCCTGGCGGAACGGTTTTCAACCCCGTTCTCTATAAATGGTTAAAATTTTGAATTAAAATAAATTTAAATAAAAGTTAAATCAGATTTAAAGTTGTCTGCATAAACCAGCCTAAAGACCAGTGCTGAGATGGAACAATTGATATTATTAATATAACTATATTGTAAACTTAATCAAATCGATAAAATCATTAAATTTTAATTATGTTCTTAAAAAAAGTAATTTATTGTTATCTTACATTCTTTAGGAGTGTCAGCTTTCGCCTAGGCCGAGGTTCAAAGCGCATGAAAATGTCTCCGGATAAAAAGAATGACTTTAATGAAAAATAAACTAAATATATACTTTGCTGAAGGATCAACATGCCAACAAAACTTTTGGCATTCTTCGCAAAGCATCAGTAAAGTTCCCAGAGGAACTTAAAAGACAGCTTCGGAATTAAAGTCAGAGCCTAATTTAAACAATTTTGATTCCTAGGAAAATCACTTTTTATTTTTTACGAGTAGATATATATAGGGGGCGTTTCTAAAATTTTAAAAAAAAATTTTTTCAAAAAATGAGATTACCTAAATTCAATTACTTTCCGGAAAAGGTAATTGTATTTGGATTATCAGCTATTAGGATAATGTAATCGCAATTGGTAATTGAGTTTCACAAATCCCAAGTAATTCAATTACTTAGAAAGTAATTCGATTACTTATAAAGTAATTAAATTACTTCAAAATTAATTCAATAACCTAATAAATAATTAAATTACTACGAAAAATTAATTACCTTTTTTATGGATAAACTGCCTGAATTTTGGTCAGTCCGAATGAATCCGGCGAACGCCGCCTCCGCGCCGATTTAGTATTTTTGATTGATGCTTAAGCGTCACCGTTTTTATACTTTTTTTTGTGAAAAAATTTGTTGATTTTTATTTTAGAGTCATTTAATGTTGAACTTGCTGATAAAGCAGTTTAAATAGTGTGACGTGGGCGTATGATGCATATTAGTATAATTATTGTATTTTTTAGTGAGGGGTTCCCAAACTAGGGCCCGAGGGCCACATCCGGCCCGCGGACAGATTTTGTCCGGCCCCGGGGGCTAGCATATGAAAACTCCTTTTAGAGAACAAATAATTTTTATAGCAAATTAAATTTAGTTTACTGAAGTATTCTAATTTTATGTTGAATAATTATTAATATGACATCTACATTGATATGGTCATGGGCTAACTCCGCTAACTCATAACATTCTTGTAGGCTTATTGTTATTGTTTTTGTGATAAGTTGGATAAAGAAACACAAATTGTAATGAGTAAAGAATGTATAATATGCAGAAAATTTAACTTCAGTATATAATAACTAACAAATTATTGAAATGAATCCAACTAACATTTTATACATTTTAAATAATCACATAACTTATAACAAACAAAATGACATATGAAATACTAATGAGATTTATGTAATTAAGATTTTCCACTGACAATAGTTTGTAGTTGTGGACTAATTTTACTTTACCAATTATTAAAAGAGATTTAAGATGCTATAGTTAATTTCGATCTGTAAACATTTTTGTGTACTTCATTTTGGAGAAGGTTTTCTCACACAAATAAGTATTCCAAAAACAGAAAACAGACCACGAGCAAATTTATGCAAATTATCAAATTGTGTCAGTGGAAGACTTTTATAAAATTCCAACAAAGATGAGTTTTGATATTTTTCTTAATTATATCACTGCATTGAGATCAATCATTTCCATTTGAAGTTCCGGGGCTAGGGTTTCAATGTCAGTATCGAAAGGATTCTGAAAAATCTTAATTTGATTCGCAATGGCATCAAAGTCCGAGAAACAGTATCAAAATTTATCTTCAAAGCACTCAAAGTTTCGATTGCAAAATCGATAGGAAACTCAGTCTCAGTAGTGTGGCTGAATATTTCACATGTTTTAAAATGTGAAAAACATTTACTTCGTGTTGTGATTGAAACAGTCTCAATTTCTTCCGGAATGATTTGATATTAGTGTATAAATCAGGAAGATGCTGGTTTTCTCCTTGCAATCCCAAATTCAGTTCGTTCACATGTTTTGTCAAATCAACGTTAACTTCCACAGCCATGTTGTTTTGTAATTCAGTAAGAGGCGTGCTTTTCATTCAAAAAAATTTCGATCACTGCTCGAAGTTCAAAAAGCGCTGAAGGACTTTCCCACAACTAAGCCAGGTACGGCGTATGATAAGGTAAGTCAGTTTCTCCAATCTCTTCAATAAATTGTCGAATTGTCGGTGATTCAGCCCAAAAGATCTGATAAAATTAACAGTTGATATGACTGGTTCAGAACGTCAGACATATCCAAACATTTTCCGCACAAAGACTGTTGATGAATGATACAATGTAAGACTAATGGTTTTGAACCACCGTCATTTTCTACAGCCTTTGACACAAGAGCGACCACTCCTTTATCTTTCCCACTCATGTTTTGGCCTCCATCAGTTGTAATACATTTCAAGTTTTTCCATCGAAGGTTCTTTTGATTAATGGCCATTTCAACTCCTTTAAAAATATCTGTACCAGTAGTTTGCCATGAATACTATACATATCAAGAAGTTCTTCGTTCACTTCACAGCTTTTATCTACTCCTCGAATATAAATCAACACTTCAGCAGTATCTGACTCATCCGTTGACTCATCCAAGGCCAAAGAAAACCACTCAAAATGTCCATTTTTGTCGAACAGTTGAGAGGATACATACTGACAGTTTTTAATAAATTTACCTTTTCAGGGCACATTTCTTCGGCTACTGCAATTATGCATTCTTTGATCATTTCTCCATCGGTGAATGGTTTTCCACGTTTTGCAATTTCAAGAGCCACGAAAGCTGGCACGAGTTGCAGCCTCTTGTTCAGTTTTGAGTTTTGTAAATGAAGATTGCTGCGATTTCAATCCGCGCTGCATAGCTTCGAATTTTTCTGTCCGCAAACTTCTGTATATTTTGAATAATTTTGAAAATGTTTTGTTTCATAATGACGTTTAATGTTATATTCTTTGAGAACGGCTATGCTTTCATTCAAATCAAACATAGCGCCTTGTTACTGGACTCAATTACAAATACTGAATGTTCCACTGATCTTTGAATTTTCTGCATTCACTATCAATTTTTCGCTTCTATTCCATACTATAATTCACACACAAAAGCAACAATTCAAATCAAATACTGTTATAAAGATGTCTTAAACTTAAACACGCACAAACACGTTTTAAGGAGGTATGCAATATTTTATTTAACAACAGTGTCATAGGAACTGACTTGTGGTTGCGCCACTAGCCTTCTTATATATTCCAATTACTGCCATCTAGAAGTGAGTGGAAGACACCAGAACTTTCTCGAACCAACGGGATTATTCTGTACGTGCTATTAGCGCCATCTGTTAGCGATAGAAGGTACTACCTATTTCCGCTTGTGTCCACCAGATGTCGTGTCACGTTACTCTTCATGGCTCGTACTCTACGACTAATCTAGAAATTACAGATAATGACAGGAAAATTAATAATATGCCGTTTTGCGGACTTTAGTCCGATTTGCAGCCTTTTTTAAACGTTGTGTACTTTTTGGGACTTTTTTCATCAGTGGACTATTTCCTTCTTACCACCGGCAACAATGATAATTGGTTTTGGCCCTCGGAACTTACTGGAGTAATCAGTATGGCATATGTGGTAATTTAAATAGAGCAATTGCTAAAATATTCAATTAGTTTTAATTTTATTGATAATTGAATTACTTTTAACAAGCATGCTAGTAATTGGTAACCGTAATTTAAAGAGTAAATGGTAATTGATATTGAATTACTTTTTAAACGTAATTGCGACAGATTTTCACCAAATAGATACCAGATGCCCTTGTAATAGTTAATATTTTTCTTGTGCTCATGTCCCAATTTCAGCTATATATTTCGGGCACTTTATTTACAAATGTATGAGCAGTGCATATGTTTATAAAACATTAGCAATAAAACAAGTAATAATAATATTTTATTTATAAACGGTCCCATTTAAATTATTGTGCATAAATAATAAAATAATAATACAAATATTTTAATTAAAATATGTAATGTTATCTACAAGAAATGGGGCTAAAAACGTTGTTGTTATGAAGTATGCCGCAGGGATACGCGTGTTAAATCCCTTCAGGAAAATTTATATTATTTTATTAGTATTTCATAGCTTTGTTTTGAAGATCGCCGAAAACTCATTAAAATAAGTAAGCGAAAGCACTTAAAATTTTTTCCAAATGTGCTAAATGTCATTTGTGGTTGATAATGTTAATAAAGACCCATATATTTGTTTACTTCATTTTGAATTTTGAATGTGGTCCAACAACCGACTATCCAGATCCCATCAGTTGTGTAAAAAAAAGAAAATTAGTGATAAGGTGATATATTTATTAAAAATAATAAATTTTGTCGTAGGTAAAAGTCACTCGAACCTCGCTAAAACATAGAAATAAGAATACTTTTTTCTTTTTTGTATTTTTTTTTTTATTACCATGACGAGTAAAATACTGTTCTATGTGACATCTAAATTATTATTATCCTAACCTCTCAACTAGTTCTGCTTTATTTCCTTCTTGAGTACAACCACGGCACTTCAACCATCGTCATAACTAAACACAATTGTGGGCTTTTATGGTAGGATCTTCAAACTTTCTTGGGTAGGTTGTAGTAATAAAGCACCATCAATAATTCTTTTATTTAATGGCGCTGATATTAGAGGTGGTGGTTCAGCTATATTTAGAAAAAGTGCCCGAAACTTTCATATTGCCGCCTTTTTAACATGACGGACGCGCTTGCGCTAAGCATACCCTTAAAAGGCCTATTGGCCTTAACGGGAACACTTTGGTAAAAAAAAAACCATTTTGAAATTTGCAAAAAATGGTTGATTTTTGTGAGAGCCTCTCCTTCCCAGAGAAAAATCTATTTTTTTGCATAGGCTAAAGATCTCAAGCTTTTTTTAATCAAAATCGGATTCTTTGGGCATACTCAGCAATTGTTTAAAATTATGAAAATATTTTTTTGCTTGTAAACAATTGACTATTACGGTTTTTCCATAAATAATTTTATTGAAAATCCTGTACTCGCAAACACGCTTCTTTTAATCTATCAAAATTGTCAATCAGTCGGTGGTTGGTTGCCAAGATACAACTGCAAAGTTCACCGGCGTTTGGGGCAAATCTTTTAACAATAATAAATATTAACTTCTTGCACATGGTTTATATGGATTTATTGTCTTATTATTATTTATATTTTGGTAATAGAATCATTTTAGAGTAGAAATATATGTCTTTATTATTGGTTTAAATAATAATTGTTTAAATAATAATTATTGTCCTCCGCAATTGTTCATGACATTAAACAATTTCTGAGGGCATACGTAAAAAAATCAAATGTCTAGGTTCAATATTTTGATTTTATCCAATTTGCAAAATTGTTTATTTTTTAAACAAAATTGGATTACAAAATTATTGTGAAAGAACTATTAAATGGATTTTAACAAAACTTAGTATGATGTTTCACCACAGCATGTAGTTTTATCTGGCTAAATAGGGAGGTCCTCAAAAAAATCAAAAGTTTCTTTTTTCTGCCTTGTTGTTTTTGCTGATTGCTATTTGGCAACAAGCGTAACAAATCTTTCGATACCTAATCAATCCTATCTTGTAGATAATTTAGTAAGAAAACTTTTTTCTTCTTACATTTTTTATCTACGACCAAAACTTACAAAGTTATGGGCGAATTAATTTAAAAAAAAATGATATTTTTTATATTTTGTCGATTCTGAAGGGTATCCAGCAAAAACATGCCTGCCACCTCATACATCCAACAACTCTTTTTTTTATAGATAAGGCTTGATTTAATGGCTGTTACCTGAAAGTCGTTTCTTTGAAACGTGCCTGTCAAGTTGTTCGAAAAATATTTATTTAAAAGAGCAGTTATCATTTTTAGCAAGGCTAATCGGAATTACCACGCTGCGTTGGTATCTTTAGTAAACGCTTTCTGAATAGCCAATTAAAAGAATTTCGCGTATTTTCGAATATTTTAAAAAGTAATAAATTTTAAAAATGAATTTTCCTCTTTCTAGAAGATGATCCTGACAGGCAATTACAATTTTGTAGGGTTACGGTAAGGCGGATTGAAAATAATCTTAATTAGCTGAGGCATATTTACTTTAGCAATAAAAGTAGCTTTTTTCTTAATAGAATAGTCAACACTTACTACTGCAGGTATGGAATTGATGAAAACCCCGGTCTATTTTACAAAGAACATAATATTCAGTTTGTCCACTCCTTTCAAAAACCTCTGCTATTAATATACAGCCTTTTATTTCACTTAAGACACCCACGGTACGTTTAAACTAAGATTTTAGGGCTTTGTGAACTGTTCCAAAATAAAGGAAAAAAGCTCTGTCGCTGCTCTCACATTTTTTAAGGGTTGGGATGCAATTTTCAGCAAAGCTGTTGCCTGCAGTGGTCTTTTTTTCTTCACCAAGCCTTCAAATCCTATATTTTCGTATTAACAAACTGAATCTTAGTTACTTTAGACAGCCGCTTTTTGACTCGCCATACTTTTATAAAAAAACTTAAATAAACCACCTTGAAACTAATTTTTTGCCCGCCGAACTTAAAAATGGTTATTGAACATCAAATAAAACTGCTAGGACTCAGTTTAATAAATTTTTTAATAGGATGTTTTATTTCGTATGTGATTATCCGATTCCTCGTATATCTTTTAATCTAAAATGATTTTAAGCTTTAAAATTGTTTATACAGGATTCCCCATAATAGACTAGCTATTTTGATATTGAAATAAATTCTATATGAGATAAGTCAGTACAACACACAAAACTAGGAAAAATTGATTTTCGTAAAAGTCATTTTTTCTAATAAAGCATCATTAGGTTTGAACACATAATTTAATGTTTGGTTTTAATTCTCATGGATTATTCAGTTCAACAACGAGTTTTTTGCGTAAAAAAACATAAAAAGTAACTTAATAGAAGAAGATGAAGCGACAGTACATACCTCTAAAAACTTTAAAATATTTCTGCAAGTGTTTAATGGCGACTTATTTCACTATTTAGGGATTTAAAGTGGTTTTAAAGGTCCCCGGACTTAATTGCACCAGACTTTTTTCTGTGAGGCTATTTAAAGTCAAAGGTTTTTGCAACTCGTCCAGAAAACATCCAAGATCTTAAAGTCCGAATTCCTGAAGAGGTTCGATAAATAGATCAGGTTTTCCTTCATTGCGTTATGAATCATTTCTTGTCAATTCTTGAAAAGTTCATTGAAGATGATGGCACTTAGTTAAAAGACGTAATTTTTAAAAGATAGGATAAGTCGTATGCTATAGTGAATCCCAAGGAGTAAATTGTAATTAAGTGTAATAAAATGTTAGCTTGATTAAATTTTCAATTTTACGGAGCCATTAAAATGGGTAGTCTATTATGGGAACCCTGTAGTATATTGTTTTATTAAAAATAAAAATGTTACTTTTTATGGCGAGTCTGTACATTACAGCCGAGCTGCAAAAAGTCATTTTTACTCCGAATAACATGCTATTTTTTTCAAGGGTCACAAATAAATGTAATAAATTATTAATAGTCAAAAGTATAGGGGACAAGAGACCGTCTTCTTTTGTTGTTATTAAGATTATCTTTATTGATTTTTAATTTGACAGACAAGAAAAGTCACCAATTTTTGCAATAGTCATTAAACTGGGTGAACGTTTGTGTTTAGTATTTCCCAAAAGTACAAGTATTATGTCTGATTCCGAAGATTCACGGCAGAGTATTCCGCCAGATGTTTTGGAAATCGCAAAGACCGTAACAGATGGATTATTGCCAGCCAAGTCCGCTGTTGTTTACGAAGCTTCGTTTCGTCGTTTTATACTATAGTCTGATGAAAAGAATATAAGACCTTATCCTAAAGAAGTATTATAAACTTATTTAATTAACGTAAATATTGCAAATAAATAAATTTTTTGGGTAATTGTCTCGAAAGTTGCGGCAACGCCGATATCGGCCAATGGTAGACGAGGGTTTTTTAGGGCACTAATCACGAATATAAAAGAATTTTCAGTCAGAAACGTTTCGTTTCGAGATATCCATCATCAAACTTAAAAATTAAACTAACCTCATTTTCACTATTCCTCCTTTTTTTGCGACACATTCTTGATTTTTACACTAAACTGGCACACAATATTTTATAAACACCTTTTAAAAATTTGTTTTTGTATTTATTTTACACAATTTTTTCATTTAATTGCAAAGTTTCACTTTCAAACGCCGCAACCATGTATACACCAGGGATTTTTCCAGCAAACATAGCCGCGGCGTTTGAAAGTGAAACTTTGCACTTTAATCAAAAAAAGGTGGTACATAAAACATAAACAAGTTTTTTATAAGATGTTTATGAAATATTTTGTTCCATATTAGTGTTAAAATCATAAATTGCGTGCAAAAAGAAAGGAAATAAGTGAAAATTAAGTTATTACTATTACAAAATTGGTAAAATCGGCTTTACCGCAACTTTATTACTATTATTTTTTTTTTGAAAATTACATTTTTTGCGTAAAGCGGCCCTCACACGATCAATATTACTGACAGTATTCATTATTGACAGTATTTCATCAGTATTAGAAATTCACCTCAAACATTATGTCAGTATTTATAGATTTATAGCTTTTAAAACGCCATTTTTTTATTTAAAAAGAATGGATAAGAAAGAAAAGGCTTGCATTGCATTAATATTATATTGTGAAAGTTTAAATAATAAAAAGAAAAAAGACGCTGGGTCCAAAAATGGAAAGCTAAACGTAACAAATTTACCCATTTAAATTTGTTACATTACATTAGAGAGATTACGGATCCAGAAGATTATAGAAACTATTTTCGAATGAGTAGTGACGAATATAATGAACTTCTTAATAATATGTTAAGGCCGTATATCACGTTTGAGTCCTTTATTTTTTTTAACTCCATTCTGTAGTTACTTCTCAGTGTATTAATTTGCTTTTTAAACTCTCAATGGTTGCTTGGGTTTTAATTGCAAAAAAAATTTGACGTAAAGTTTCATATCCCACCTTTTTTTTGTCCCGATCTGAATATTTTTTTTATTGTGGTTCCACAGCGCGGAAATTGACCTATATGCCTCGATAAATCATTTTAGTACGGATCTTTTGGTTTCTTCTTGTTCGGACTCGCATCAGAGCCTGGTAGCCTACGGACGAGCCACGGGTGACGTTACTTCCATAGCTGCGCTTGAAATACTGGTAAAATTGATGCTCTTGCACTCAGACGATCAGTATTTTTATCATTTGGGCTCTCCCAAATACTTTCAGGATCCCGAATATTTCAGTATACTGAAAGTGCATCAGTTTTCCCCCACACGGTCAGTAATATTCCCCCGTTTTCAAAAATATTCAGTTATATGATCGTGTGGAGGGCCGCTTAAATAACATAATTAGTGTATTTTTGTATTAGGCAAAAAAGTACTTTACTTTTATGTCTCGGTGTAGAAGAGGTTTGTTTTTCGCCTAGCCAAAAAACGCTTTTATATTGTCAATCAAAAAAATTACCTTTAAAAATTGATTTTAATTTTAATTTATCGAAAATGAAATTAAAGTGCTATTTCTTCATTTCGTCCTGGGTCTTCTGGTGGTATAGATTCATTAAGACCAAGACATCTTTAAGACTTGGTAAGTGACGAGCATGGTAACCATTCTTTAAATTACTGTCGTCAATTAAGTCTTTTATAACTCATTTATTTCAACAGTTCCAAAAGATATTTGTAAATTTTTTTATGGAGCAAACCTATGTGCTTTTAAAAAAAAAAGATGGGGTACTGAAATAGCAGTAGGAATATGTTTTCGACGTTTAGCTTTAAGGTAATTGCTCGTATTTAGAAAAGCAGGAAACCTTTTTCGCCCATATCAACTTGGCTTTGGAACAAAATGGGAGCAGAAGCAGCAATACATGCAATACGTCGTTTTCTTCTTTATCCTCACGAATCAGTAAAGGGTTTTAAAAATAGATTATAAAACGCTTTTAATAGGTTAATAGAAAACAATTTTATCACAGTAAGCGAATATCTTCCAGAATTTTTACCATTTAAGCCCAATGTTTGATAATCCGAGTTTACTTTCTTACGGTGATCAACATATTTTTTCTCAAAGAGGTTTCAACAAGGAGATCCTCTTGGACCAGCTCTTTTTAGTTTAGAACATCCACTTATTTTATATTAAATACAGAAATAAATCTTTGGTATCTAGATGACGGTACACTTGCTGGAAACCCAAAATCGGTTTTAATAATTTTCATAAAATAATCAAAGGAAGTAAAGATTTGGGTTTAAATTTAAATTTTTAATGTGAATTAACTGTTTTATCTAAAGATCATTCCAATATACTATCAAATTTTTTAAGTGTTGTTCCAATCTGTCAGTAATTCCCATTTCAAATTTTAATTTATTAGGAAGTGCTTTTTCGTCAAATGAAATTGAATATCAATTAATAAAAAGACAGAATTTTTAAAACTTTTAGCACCAAATTAAAATTTATAGACTCACATATTTCCTATTATTTACTAAAATATTCCTTTTGCCATACCCCCGAATGTCTTATTTGTTAAGATGTTCACCTTGTTGGAAATCTCCAGAATTATTTGTAATTTTGATAATGTATTACAAAGTTTAGTTCAAGACATAAAAATTGTGATATTAAATTAAATTTTGGTTTTCAAAGCACTCTTCCAGTAAAATTTGGAGGTCTTGGAATAAGAGATAATCCACCCTGTCTATTTCTGCCTTTTTAGGTTCAAACAATGACGTGTCAGGTTTACTTTCCAAAATTTTACCTTCCTATATTCTTGGACAAATAGATAATGATTTCAGCACTTGTTTTGCAAGGTTATCTGTTTGCAATCTTCAAAAAAAAAACACAAGAATTATCAAAAAAAAGAAAGATTTTGACTTTTTAATTTGCCAAGCTTTACAAATATATTACAAACTGTGCCAGACAAGTGAAGATAAGGCACGCTCTTGCTTCCAGGTGGTAATGCTTGGATTAACGCACTTCCATCTTCGTCCTTGGGAAATTTGTTAGACAACAAAACATTCCATATTTCCATCGCTCTCAGACTTGGTCTGCCTGTGTGTGGAGAACACACCTGCGTTTGCGGCGAAAATGCTGATATTTATGGCCTACATGGGTTAAGCTGCAAAAAAAGCGCAGGGCGTTCTTCTAGACACAGTCAGATAAATGACATTATCAAAAGAGCTCTGATTTTAGCTGAAAATCCTTCTGTATTAGAGCCCTTGGAGTTTGGAGAAGCGATGGAAAACGGGTAGATGGAATGACCTTAATTCCCTGGGAAAAGGAAAACAATTACTTTGGGACGCTACTTGCAGCCATACACTTGCAAAAACCTATCTGGACAAAACTTCTAATTTTGTAGGTGCGGCTGCTCGTATTGCCGAGAATAAAAAACATCTGAAATATAAAGGTTGAAGAACGCTTTATCTTCATTCCTTTTGCTGTTGAAACTTTGGTCCTTTGGGTGATGAGGCTAAGGGTTTTATTAATGAAATTTGCAAAAAAATACAATGCAAAAAATCTCGAAGTTTCATCATCCAAAGAATTGGTTTAGCTGTGCAACGGGGTAATGCAGCATCGGTCCTAGGAACAATCCAGGAAGACCTAGGACTTGATGAAGTTTATAATGTTTAAATATAGATTAAGTTATTTATTTAATTTTAGAATATTGTTATTTGGTATTTATAAGATTATATATCTTATTTATTTAATCTTGGCCAAAAAAAAAAAAATTAATATTTTATTGATCCCTGAAAAAAATATATTTAAAAAAATATATTTAATAATATTGATTACAAATCCACTGGCTGAGTCCCGTTCTGTGTGAGCCGCTCAAAGAACTTAAATGACAACTTAGGGACGAAAGTTGTTTATTTCTTGCGAACAGGGCAGAAAATTTTTATGGATGTCAAGTTGGGCTCTTTAAAATGATTTATTGCCGGAGTTTTGTGGTGGAAAATAGTAGTTAGCTTCGATATAGTGCTTAAAAGACAGGCTACTTTGGGTGTATAAAGAAGGGTTTAGGCAGGAAGCTCGGTTAAAATTTATTTCAAAACTAATATTATTATAGAGCGTAAAGTTTGTAGGTAAATTTAGCGTGAAAATTACATAGCAAAGAAAATGGGAATTTTTTTCATATACCAGGTTGATCAATAAGTTTTTCATGTACCGGTTGTTAAAAGTTTGTAGTTTCATAAGAAATTTCATTTTTTAAATATATTTTCCTGAGATTTAATACACTTCTTTCATTGACCTACTACTTTCGGCATTCTCTCCCTGAAATCAGAATCCGGAAAACTGTCGGAATATGGTTCAACTGCTGCTATAACTTTTTTGTTTCGTAACGCAAATTTTTTTTTGAGAATAAAAGCAGCCAAGTCAGAGGAAGCTTAATCTGGCGAGTAGACTGGATGTTGAAACAATTTACACTGATTTTCGGATAGGTTTCGAGCTGGGTGAGAGTCGTCTTAATGAAAAATGATCTACACAAAAGGTTTTTCACCCTGTGATAATTTCGTGTTCGTGCCACGTTCCTTGTGCATATATATCATTCTGAAACAAAATATTTGCTCACATTGCCTAATAAAATCCCTAGGGTTTCTACTAAATCTCTCTGGGATGTTTAACAATCTTTCCAAAAAACCAAAAAGTTTTGTTGATACAGTTTTTTACGTCCTTCAACTAAATTATCTTTAAGACTTGTAGGACCACATTTCAGCTCAACAACTTAACTCTTTACTTTCTAATTGAAGATCAAGAGTCATTATATACTTATGACAATCGTTCAAAAATAAGAATTTTTCATGCACGATATTCATATTTTTTCCACTATACAAAAAATACTGTGACCCGGCAGCGTAATTACATACTATGGTATTACTCAGAGCAACGGTGACAGAGTTGTCTGAATCGCAGATAGATTGTAGTGACCAATGGGCAAATTTTCGCTTCACAATATACTACAGCCCAGAGCAGCGGTTAAAAATGTTATGTAAAATGCTATGTATGCATGTTTTAATAGTGTGAAAATGTGTTGGAAAAATTATGAACTCTTAATAATATTATTATTTATTGTTTTTTAAAACTTTTTATGGTACCCTATCTATCAGTTCATCGTTATTATAACTAAAATAAAAAATCAAACGCAAAAACATTGTGGTCAATAAAATATTAAATTTAATTTCCTAACCCCCGAAAGTATAAAATTACTTTATACGGTAGATAAGGATATCGGAATGTGTAATTGTATTGCTTTTGGACAAGGAGGGCGCTTTTGTAAGCATGTGGCCGTAGAGGAGAATTTTAATCTTCAGACTATAATATGCAGTCCTCTATTTTCGCTAATGAAAAATTTCCAAATTAGGATGGGGGATAATATTGATTAAATGTTTTTTGGGGACATGATGGATACGTCTATTAATGAGGGCACCCAAAAAACCCTCTAATTGGGAAACATAGTAAGTTTTTTTTTTAAGAAAATAGTTTGCAAT
>JAHBCN010002393.1:0-92403 GCA_019359885.1 Listronotus oregonensis | reverse complement strand
TAAATTCAGTTCGTTCACATGTTTTGAAAAATCAACATAGAATGAAAACCCACAGCCATGCTTTTTTTTGTAATTCAGTAAGAGGGCGATGCTTTCCTTTAAAAAAAATTTCGATCACTGCTCGAATTTAAAAAAAGCGCTGAAGGACTTTCCCACAACAAACCCCGGTACGGCAGTATGATAAGGTAAGTCAGTTTCTCCAATCTCTTCAATAAATTGTCAATTGTCGCTGATTCAGCCCAAAAGATCTGATAAAATTAACAGTTGATATGACTGATTTCAGAACGTCAGACATATCCAAACATTTTCCGCACAAAACTGTTGATGAATGATACAATGTAAGACTAAGGTTTTTTGAACGACCGTCATTTTCTTCAGCGTTTGACACAAGAGCGACCACCCTTTATCTTTCCCACTCATGTTTTTGCCTTCATCAGTTGTAATCATTTAAATTTTTTTCCATCGAAGGTTCTTTTGATTAATGGAAATTTTAAAACCCTTTAAAAATATCTGTACCAGTAGTTGTCCCATAAATACTATACATATCAAGAAGTTCTTCGTGCACTTCATATTTTTTTATCTACTCCGGGGTATAAATCAACACCTGAGCAGTATCTGACACATCCAAACTCCCCCAAGGGCCCAAAAAAAAACCCCAAAAAATGCCCTTTTTTTGTCGAACAGTTGGGGGGGATATATTTTCAGCGATTTTTTACCCTTCGAGCCACAGTGTTTGCTGACATACTAGTACTGTAAAACGGTACTTAGGCAATTTTTTGACTTTGGATAAACTGTAGTTTAAAAGTGTCTTACATTTGCGTCAAATATCAATTTCGCATGATAAAAAGGGGGCCGAGGATGATCGCGTTTTTAAATTTAAATGGATTGGGGAATTGTTAAAATTTAAAAAACGGTTTAGAATGTTTAACAAAACGTATTGTCGGTGTTATTCTTAGTAGGCAACCTGTCAAAATCTGACATTTTGTTTTCTAAACCGTTGTTAACTTTTAACAATTGCTAAGTCCATTGAAAAATTTTCCCGATCATCACTGGGCCCAAAAAAATTTCCAGTTTCGTATATAAAATGTCTTTTAAAAATTTTTCCTTTTTTTCAGGGCACTTTTTTTCGGCTTTTTAAATGTTTTTTTTAAATCATTTCCCACGGTTTTTGGCCCACGTTTTGAATTTCAAGCCCCACACGAAAGCGGGAAAAGGGGTTGACCTCTTGTTCTTTTTTTGTTTTTTAAATGAAGATTGCTGCGATTTCAATCCGCGCTGCATATTTTTAATTTTTTTCTGTCCCAAACTTCCTGTATATTTTGAAAATTTTTAAAAATGTTTTTTTCCCCATAATGACGTTTAATGTTATATTCTTTGAGAACGGCTATGCTTTCATTGCAAATCAAACATACCCCTTTTGGGGTTCTGGACTCAATTAGGGAAATACTGAATGTTCCACTGATCTTTGAATTTTCTGCATTCACTATCAATTTTTCGCTTCTATTCCAACTCTAATTCACACACAGAAAAAAAATTTAAAACAAAATACTGTTATAAAGATGTCTTAAACTTAAACCCCCCCCCCTTTTAAGGGGGAGGTATGCAATATTTTTTAAAATTTCCAACGGTGTCATGGAAACTCCCCTTTGGTTGCCCACTAGCCTTCTTATATATTCCAATTACTGCCATCTAGAAGTGAGTGGAAGACACCAGAATTTCTCGAACCAACGAGATTATTCTATACTTTTAAAACCCATCTGTTCCCCGATAGAAGGTACTACCTTTTCCCCGCTTGTGTCCACCAGATGTCGTGTCATTTTTACTCCTCATGGCTCGTACTCTACGACTAATCTGAAATTACAGATAATGAGAAAAATTAAAAAATTTCAGTGTTCCCCCTTTTTCGGACTTTGGGGCCGATTTGCACCTTTTTTTTAAAAGTTGGACTTTTTGGGATTTTTTTTTATCAGGGGACTATTTCGCTTCTTACCACCGGCAACAATGATAATATGGTTTTGGCCCTCGGGACTTACTGGAGTAATCAGTAGGCCCCCCAAAGCTGGGAAAATTTGGAGACCCCTGGTTTATTTAAATTTTTTAATTTATGTGGTAATTTAAATAGAGCAATTGCTAAAATATTCAATTAGTTTTAATTTTATTGATAATTGAATTTTTTTTTAAAAAAGCATGCTAGTAATTGGTAACCGTAATTTAAAAAGAAAAAAGGTAATTGATATTGAATTATTTTTTTAAAAGTAATTGCGACAGTTTTCCCAAAAAAGATACCAGATGCCCTTGTAATAGTTAATTTTTTTTCTTGTGCTCATGTCCCAATTTCAGCTATATATTTGGGGGGCCCTTTTTTTACAAATGTATGAGCAGTGCATATGTTTATCAAAACATTAGCAAAAAAACAAGTAATAATAATTTTTTTATTTATAAACGGTTCCATTTAAATTAGTCATAAATAATAAAATAATAATACAAATTTTTAATTTAAAAAAATGTAATGTTATCTACAAGAAATGGGGCTAAAAACGTTGTTTTTATGAAGTATACCGCAGGGATACGCGTGTTAAACCCCTTTGGAAAATTTATATTATTTTATTAATATTTCATAGCTTTTTTTTGAAGATCGCCGAAAACTCATTAAAATAAGTAAGCGAAAGCATTAAAAAAATTTTTGCAAATGGTTTTAAAGTCATTTGTGGTTGATAATGTTAATAAAGACCCATATATTTGTTTCTTATTTTTTTAAATTTTAATTTTGGTCCAACAACCGACTATCCAGATCCCATCAGTTGTTAAAAAAAAAAAATTTAAGATAAGGTGATATTTTATTAAAAATAATAAAATTTTTTTAGGTAAAAATTTCCCGAACCTCGCTAAAACATAGAAATAAGAATACTTTTTTTTTTTTTGTATTTTTTTTTTTTTACCATGACGAGTAAAATACTGTTCTATTTACATCTAAATTATTATTATCCCCAAACCCCTTAACTAATTCTGCTTTATTTCCTTCTTGAGTACAACCACGGCACTTCAACCATCGTCATAACTAAACACAATTGTGGGCTTCAATGGAGGATCTTCAAACTTTCTTGGGTAGGTTGCAGTAATAAAGCACCATCAATAATTCTTTTATTTTTTAAGGCGCTGATATTAAAGGTGGTGGTTCAGCTATTTTAGAAAAAAAAGCCCGAAACTTTCATTTGCTGCCCCCTTTTTTAAATGACGGACGCGCTTGCTCTAAGCATGCCCCCCTTGGCCTACACTTTGGTAAAAAAAAAAACCTTTTTTTGGAATTTCACAAAAAAAGGGTTTATTTTTTTGGGGGCCCCTCCTTCCCAGAGAAAAATCTATTTTTTTACATAGGCCAAAGATCTCAAGCTTTTTTTTTAACAAAATCGGATTCTTTGGGCATACTCAGCAATTGTTTAAAATTATGAAAATATTTTTTTTTTGTAAACAATTGACTAATACGGTTTTTTTCCTAAATAATTTTACTGAAAATACTGTACTCGCAAACACGCTTCTTTTTTTAACTATCAAAAGTCAGTCGGTGGTTTTGCCAAGATACAACTCAAAGTTTTCCGGCGTTTAGGGCAAATCTTTTAACAATAATAAATATTAACTTCTTGCACATGGTTTATATGGATTTATTGTCTTATTATTATTTATATTTTGGTAATAGAATCATTTTAGAGTAAAAATATATGTCTTTATTATTGATTTAAATAATAATTATTGTCCTCCGCAATTGTTCATGATATTAAACAATTTCTACGTATGTCTAGGTTCAATATTTTGGATTTTATCCAATTTGCCAAATTGTTTATTTTTTTAAACAAAATTGCATTACAAAATTATTGTGAAAGAACTATTAAATGGATTTTAACAAAACTTAGTATGATGTTTCACCACAGCATGTAGTTTTATCTGGCTAAATAGGGAGGTCCTCAAAAAAATCAAAAGTTTCTTTTTTCTGCCTTGTTGTTTTTTTGCTTATTGCTATTTGGCAACAAGCGTAACAAATCTTTCGATATCTAATCAATCCTATCTTGTAGATAATTTAGTAAGAAAACTTTTTCTTATTACATTTTTTATCTACGACCAAAACTTACAAAGTTATGGGCGAATTAATTTAAAAAAAAAATGATATTTTTTATATTTTGTCGATTTAACAATTATTCCGATTCTGAGAGGGAGTATACCTCAATCTTCTGAAGGGTATCCAGCAAAAACATGCCTGCCACCTCATACATCCAACAACTCTTTTTTTTATAGATAAGGCTTGATTTAATGGTTGTTACCTATAGTCGTTTCTTTAAAACGTGCCTGTCAAGTTGTTCGAAAAATATTTATTTAAAAGAGCAGTTATCATTTTTAGCAAGGCTAATCGGAATTACCACGGTGCGGTTGGTATCTTTAGTAAACGCTTTCTGAATAGCCAATTAAAAGAATTTCGCGTATTTTCGAATATTTTAAAAAGTAAAAATTTTTAAAAAAATGAATTTTCCTCTTTCTAGAAGATGATCCTGACAGGCAATTACAATTTTGTAGGGTTACGGTAAGGCGGATTGAAAATAATCTTAATTAGCTGCGGCATATTTATTTTAAACAATAAAAGTAGCTTTTTTCAATTTGAAAGTAACACTTTTCAGCAGGTTAATTATGAAAACCCCTCTTTTTAAAAAGAACATAAATTCAGTTTGTCCACTTCTTTCAATAACCTCTGCTATTAATAAATAGTCTTTTATTTCACTTAACACCCGGTACGTTTAAACTAAGATTTTAGGGCTTTGTGAACTGTTCCAAAATAAAAGAAAAAAGCTCTGTTTGCTCTCACATTTTTTAAGGGTTGGGATGCATTTTTCAGCAAAGCTGTTGCCTGCAGTGGTCTTTTTTTCTTCACCAAGCCTTCAAATTCTATATTTTCGTATTAACAAACTGAATCTTAGTTACTTTAGACAGGCCGCTTTTTTGACTCGACCAGTACTTTTATAAAAAAAACTCAAATAAACCATCTTAAAACTAATTTTTTGCCCGCCGAACTTAAAAATGGTTATTGAACATCAAATAAAACTGCTAGGACTCAGTTTAATAAATTTTTTTTAAAAGGATGTTTTATTTCGTATGTGATTATCTGATTCCTCGTATATCTTTTAATCTAAAATGATTTTAAGCTTAAAATTGTTTATACAGGTTTCCCATAATAGACTAGCTATTTTGATATTGAAATAAATTCTATATGAGATAAGTCAGTACAACACACAAAACTAGGAAAAATTGATTTTCGTAAAAGGCATTTTTTCTAATAAAACATCATTAGGTTTGAACACATAATTTAATGTTTGGTTTTTAAACTCATGGATTATTTAGTTCAACAACGAGTTTTTGCGTAAAAAAACATAAAAAGTAACTTAATAGAAAAGATGAAGCGACAGTACATACCTCTAAAACTTTAAAATATTTCTGCAAGTGTTTAATGGCGACTTATTTCACTATTTAGGGTTTAAAGTGGTTTTAAAGGTCCCCGGACTTAATTGCACTAGACTTTTTCTGTGAGGCTATTTAAAGTCAAAGGTTTTTGGCAACTTTGTCCAGAAAACATCCAAGATCTTCAAGTCCAATTCCTGAAGAGGTTCGATAAATAGATCAGGTTTTCCCTTCATTGCGTTATGAATCATTTCTTGTCAATTCTTGAAAAGTTATTGGTTTTGGCACTTAGTTAAAAAGGGGTAATTTTTAAAAGTGGATAAGTCTATGCTATAGTGAATCCCAAGGAGTAAATTGTAATTAAGTGTAATAAAATGTTAGCTTGATTAAATTTTCAATTTTACGGAGCCATTAAAAGGGTAGTTATTATGGGGACTTTAGTAGTATATTGTTTTATTAAAAATAAAAATGTTACTTTTTATGGCGAGTCTGTACATTAGGGCCGAGCTGCAAAAGTCATTTTTACTCGAATAATGCTATTTTTTTAAGGATCACTAATAAATGTAATAAATTATTAATAGTCAAAAGTATAGGGGGACAAGAGACCGTCTTCTTTTGTTGTTATTAAGTTATCCTTATTGATTTTTTAATTTGACAGACAAGAAAAGTCACCAATTTTTTCATAGTCATTAAACTGGGGGAACGTTTGTGTTTAGTATTTCCCAAAAGTACAAGTATTATGTCTGATTCCGAAGATTCACGGCAGAGTATTCCGCCAGATGTTTTGGAAATCGCAAAGACCGTAACAGATGGATTATTGCCAGCCAAGTCCACTGTTGTTTACGAAGCTTCGTTTCGTCGTTTTATACTATAGTCTGATGAAAAGAATATAAGACATTATCCTAAAGAAGTATTATAAACTTATTTAATTAACGTAAATATTGCAAATAAATAAATTTTTTGGGTAATTGTCTCGAAAGTTGCGGCAACGCCGATTTCGGCCAATGGTAGACGAGGGTTTTTTAGGGCACTAATCACGAATATAAAAGAATTTTCAGTCAGAAACGTTTCGTTTCGAGATATCCATCATCAAACTTAAAAATTAAACTAACCTCATTTTCACTATTCCTCCTTTTTTTGCACACATTCTTGATTTTTACACTAAATTGGCACACAATATTTTATAAACACCTTTTAAAAATTTGTTTTTGTATTTATTTTACACAATTTTTTCATTTAATTGCACAGTTTCACTTTCAAACGCTGCAATCATGTATACACCAGGGATTTTTTCAGCAAACATAGCCGCGGCGTTTGAAAGTGAAACTTTGCACTTTAATCAAAAAAAGGTGGTACATAAAACATAAACAAGTTTTTTATAAGATGTTTATGAAATTTTTTTGTCATATTAGTGTTAAAATCATAAATTGCGTGCAAAAAGAAAGGAAATAAGTGAAAATTGAGTTATTATTATAGTTACGTAATCAGCGTACTAAAAAACCCGCATATACCAAAATTGGTAAAATCGGCTTTACCGCAACTGAATTATTATTATTTTTTTTTTTTTGAAAATTACATTTTTTGCGTAAAGCGGCCCTCACACGATCAATATTAGGTACTGACAGTATTCATTATTGACAGTATTTCATCAGTATTAGAAATTCACCTCACACATTATGTCAGTATTTATAGATTTATAGCTTTTAAAACGCCATTTTTTTATTTAAAAAGAATGGATAAGAAAGAAAAGGCTTGCCTTGCATTAATATTATATTGTGAAAGTTTAAATAATAAAAAGAAAAAAGACGCTGGGTCCAAAAATGGAAAGCTAAACGTAACAAATTTACCCATTTAAATTTGTTACATTACATTAGAGAGATTACGGATCCAGAAGATTATAGAAACTATTTTCGAATGAGTAGTGACGAATATAATGAACTTCTTAATAATATGTTAAGGCCGTATATCACGTTTGGAGTCCTTTATTTTCTTTAACTCCATTCTGCAGTTACTTCTCAGTGTATTAATTTGCTTTTTAAACTCTTCAATGGTTGCCTTGGGTTTTAATTGCAAATAAATTTGACGTAAAGTTTCATATCCCACCTTTTTCTTGTCCCGATCTGAATATTCTTTCATTGTAGTGTTCCACAGCGCGGAAATTGACCTATATGCCTCGATAAATCTTTTTAGTACGGATCTTTTGGTTTCTTCTTGTTCGGACTCGCATCAGAGCCTGGTGAGCCTACGGACGATGCCACGGGTGACGTTACTTCCATAGCTGCGCTTGAAATACTGGTAAATTACTGATGCTCTTGCACTCAGACGATCAGTATTTTTATCAGTATTTTGGCTCCGCCCAAATACTTTCAGGATCCCGAGTATTATCAGTATACTGAAAGTTCATCAGTATTTGCCCTCACAGGTCAGTAATATTGTCAGTATTTCAAAATACTGTCAGTTATACTGATCGTGTGAGGGCCGCTTAAATAACATAATTAGTGTATTTTTGTATCTAGGCAAAAAAGTACTTTACTTTTATGTCTCGGTGTAGAAGAGGTTTGCTTTTTCGCCTAGCCAAAAATGACGCTTTTATATTGTCAATCATGTCAAAAAATTAATATTTTATTGATCCCTGAAAAAAATATATTTTTTAAAAAATATATTTAATAATATTGATTACAAATCCACTGGCTGAGTCCCGTTCTGTGTGAGCCGCTCAAAGAACTTAAATGACAACTTAGGGACGAAAGTTGTTTATTTCTTGCGAACAGGGCAGAAAATTTTTATGGATGTCAAGTTGGGCTCTTTAAAATGATTTATTGCCGGAGTTTTGTGGTGGAAAATAGTAGTTAGCTTCGATATAGTGCTTAAAAGACAGGCTACTTTGGGTGTATAAAGAAGGGTTTAGGCAGGAAGCTCGGTTAAAATTTATTTCAAAACTAATATTATTATAGAGCGTAAAGTTTGTAGGTAAATTTAGCGTGAAAATTACATAGCAAAGAAAATAGGATTTTTTTTCATATACCAGGTTGATCAATAAGTTTTTCATGTACCGGTTGTTAAAAGTTTGTAGTTTCATAAGAAATATTTCATTATTTAATATATTTTCCTGAGATTTAATACACTTCTTTCATTGACCTACTACTTTCGGCATTCTCTCCCTGAAATCAGAATCCGGAAAACTGTCGGAATACGGTTCAACTGCTGCTATAACTTTTTTGTTTCGTAACGCAATTTTTTTTGAGAATGAAAGCAGCCAGAAGTCAGAGGAAGCTTAATCTGGCGAGTAGACTGGATGTTGAAACAATTTACACTGATTTTCGGATAGGTTTCGAGCTGGGTGAGAGTCGTCTTAATGAAAAATGATCTACACAAAAGGTTTTTCACCCTGTGATAATTTCGTGTTCGTGCCACGTTCCTTGTGCATATATATCATTCTGAAACAAAATATTTGCTCACATTGCCTAATAAAATCCCTAGGGCTTCTACTAAATCTCTCTGGGATGTTTAACAATCTTCCAAAACCATATCCTATTAGATTATAGGATTTCTGGTGTTGATACAGTTTATTTACGTCCTTCAACTAAATTATCTTTAAGACTTGTAGGACCACATTTCAGCTCAACAACTTAACTCTTTACTGTTCTAATTGAAGATCAAGAGTCATTATATACTTATGACAATCGTTCAAAAATAAGAATTTTTTCACTGCACGATATTCATATATTTTTTCCACTATACAAAAACTACTGTGACCCGGCAGCGTAATTACATACTATGGTATTACTCAGAGCAACGGTGACAGAGGTTGCTCTGAATCGCAGTATAGATTGTAGTGACCAATGGCGCAAATTTTCGCTTCACAATATACTACAGCCCAGAGCAGCGGTTAAAAATGTTATGTAAAATGCTATGTATGCATGTTTTAATAGTGTGAAAATGTGTTGAAATATTATGAACTCTTAATAATATTATTATTTATTGTTTTTTAAAACTTTTTATGGTACCCTATCTATCACGTTCATCGTTATTATAACTAAAATAAAAAATCAAACGCAAAAAACATTGTGGTCAATAAAATATCTAAATGTTAATACTTAGTTACCTACCTCAGAAAGTGATGATAAATTACTTTATACGGTAGATAAGGATATCGGAATGTGTAATTGTATTGCTGGACAAGGAGGGCGCTTCTGTAAGCATGTGGGCCGTAGAGGAGAATTTTAATCTTCAGACTATAATATGCAGTCCTCTATTATTCGCTAATGATAGAAAAAATTTGGCCAAATTAGCGATGAGGGATAATATTGATTAAATGTTTTTTTGGTGACATGATGGATACGTCTATTAATGAGGGCACCAAAGAACCATCTAACTGTGAAGCACCTAGTAATGTTTTTTTTCTCAAGAAATGGTATATGTTAGCAATTCAACTACTTTTCCTCTTGCAGTAGCTGAAAACCTTACAACTAAAAAAATGAAGCCGTAGAAGCACTTAGCCAAAATTTTTCAAATATTATTGAAATGGTTAAAAATAACATATCACCAGACTCAACAAACATTATCGTTCGACTAAATAAATGTCTTGAAGAAATTAAAACTCCTACAGAACTACCATGCATTTGCTAATATAAAAAATATTCGGCGTGGAAAAAAAATTAACGTTCACGTCTGGTTCCAAAAGGATACAGGCTGGAAGGCCCGTCAAAAATGAAAATCTTAATAGAAAACGCAAAGCCTCAAGATCCTTAAGTGAAGCGGTCCTTGTTAATAGACGTAGTACTAAATTTCACTAATGTATAGGTATTTTATTTTATTCTGTTTTATCTTCATAATTTTATTTTATATTAACTATGCCCATTTTTTTAAGCTTAATGTTGTTTTATTTATATGAGTTTATTTTCATCACGTATTTATAAAAAGTGTATTTTTTTGTAATAGTTAGAAAAATTAAATACTAAATAAACTGGTTTGATTTCAACTTTAATTCTAAGAATTTAAAATATACAACTGTGATACAACCTACATTTGAGAACTCTGACAATACCTCTACGTACCTCTGAAATAACTCCCTCGTGATGTAGTACTTATCTGTCAAAACGTTATTATGCTTATGTTTTTTGTTATTATAAAGTTATAAGGGAGTAAGGTTAAAGCGGGTATTGTATCAATACAATAATTTATAATAGTTCAGGACATTAAACAAAACAAATCTGTCTGAGGATTTTATGCAGGCAATAAAAACCCCATTTAAACACCTTTGTAAGTACCCATCCAAAGAATTTCAACACATTTTCATAGTAATACAACATGCTTTACAGCATTTTATATAATATTTTTAACCGCCGCTCTGGGCTGTAGTATATTATGAAGTGAAAATTCGCGCGTATTCGTCACTACAATCTATACTGCGACTCAGAGCAACCACTATCGCCGGTGCTCTGAGTAATAGTATAGTATGTAATTACGCGACCCGGCAACTTTAAACAGCTGTAAATATAAAATTCATTGACGGACCTATTTTTAACTCACGCGTGTTTATAAAAAAGTACAACTATTTTTACAAAAATAAAACGACGTGCTTTCTCTTATCGAACGAGGAAGCTTACTGTTTTTTTATTCTTGCACAGTCCACAAAGGCTGATGCTTAAGTACTAACGTCCCGTGGGTGTTTTAAGTGTGGTGAGAGGGAGTTTGTTTTACACGGGACTTAAATATATGGAGACTGGGAGAAGAAGGAAAAACTTCTGCGGGTAGCAGGTTCCATAGTCTGAACACTCTAGGGATAAAGGAACGAAGAAAGCGGGATGTTCAGGGCCTTTCTAGTTGAACTGTAAATGGATGCATAGAAGTTGCACTACGTGTTGCTCTGTTGGGAGCTGCCAGAGGAGGAATTCTACCTGCCAACTTCTCTGAGCCGAAGCCGTGAAAAAACCTATAAAGAGCGACAGATCCCCTACAGCTCGACGGTGGGCAAGAGGAGGAAGCCTTTCTGTGAGCGTTGGATCATTAATAAGACGAACGGCTCTTCTATGAATAGAGTCCAGAATACTAAGTGTTGTAGGAGACGCCAATTCCCAGACATAAAAACAATATTCTAAAGAGGGTCTGATTTGGGATACATACAGAGTATACAGATTGGAAAAAGAGAAATACTTTCAGGCTCAAAACAGGAAGCCAAGCTTTTTTAAAGCTGCCAAGGCTATGGATGTAATGTGTTTGTGCCAGTTGAGGATATTCCCAAAAGTAACGCCGACAAGATTAAACGACTCTTTGTTTTGCAGATCTTGGCCGCTCATAAGGGCACATTTTTTAAGACGATTGCTGATATGCCATCCAGCCCAGACAATTTTTTAGTGTTAAGAGATCTGTTTGGCTTTAAAAATGATATCGGATATTTTATGAGGAACAGGGGAAACTGTTAATTAATAGAAGGATTAAGGTTAAAATTGGCAGCAAATTGTTGGGCAAATAGTTCGGCTTTTACTTTAGAGGTAAAAACAATTTTATCTTTAAAGATTAGGGGTGGAAAAGAATTTGTGCAGAAGTTTTGACAAATATTTTTGGCAAAGGACCAGAAAGCTTTACTGCCATTCGAGCAAGAGAGAACTTTATCTTTTATCCGATTGTTAAAACGGTCTTTTGCTTCTGAGATAGTCTGATTACACTGATTTCTTGCTTCGATGCTGGCCTGTCGAGTTCCGGGGCTAGGGTTTTGAAGAAACTTTTTGTGGGCTTAAATTTTTAAAAGTCTGACTTTGTCACAGATTTTATAAAATCACGGTTTGTGATTAGAAGTTATGGGGTTCTTTTTGGTATGGAAAATATAGGTCTCAATGCCTAGTTGAATTGTTTCAGTATTTTATTTACATATTTCGAAAGAATTGTGAGTAGAAAACCAGGTAGGATCCCAAGGTAGGTGGCAAGGACTGGCAGACCATCAGTCGGCCGATTTGTAGTGCCAGACGGTTCGGTGGCGGCACGTGTTCAGTTGCCTCAGAATGTGTGAAGTATGATACGGTGACCAAACCATGACAGAGCAACCAAGTCGAGCAGTTACTGATGCTTGGTAGAGTTCGGGGGTGAAAATAAGATATACATCTGGGGTTTAGAATTATGGGTGGGAAACCTAGGAAAGTAGGTAGTTTCCATAATTAAATTGGTAAGCGAGTTGCTGATTGCGAAATTTTCGGCTGCTCTGCCTTGTGTATCAGTTTTTGTATAATCTAGCCAGTCCTTATTATGAACATTAAATTCTCCGAGGACGATTACTTCGGCCAATGAAAACTGGGAAATAATACTGTCAATTTATATTAAAAGGAAATCAAAGAACTCTGTGTGGGAATTGTCAGATGGGGGCAGGTATATACAGCAGATGAATTTGGTAGATCTGAAGTTAAGTTTAAGCCAAAAAATATCAGGACTACCCGATTCGAAGTTAGAAACTCTAGCACAAGCCAGGTCGTTGCGAACGTAAGCACAAACGCCGCCATAGGCTCGAAAAATGAAAGAAGTTCATAACCTGGGGAAAGGAGTGACATAGTTGGTTAATGTTTTGGGACTTATTTGTGTTTCGGTAAGAAATAGTATGTGGGATTTGAAAGATTGGAGATAACGGTGAGCAGAGTTTATGTTGGAGTTAAACCTACATATATTTGTGTGTGTTTAATCAGTTATAATAAAAATGTCCAAAATAATGAATAAAAAATATAATAAAGATGGATAAATTGACATAAATTTATTACAAAAATCTGTCTCTGTAAACCGATCCCATAGAATGTGTTAGAATAATGGTAAAAGATAACCCATATACAGTAACAGAATCGCATCAATTAATTTTTTTTTTTTTTTTTTTTTTTTTTTTTTTTTTTTTTTTTTTTTTTTTTTTTTTTTTTTTTTTTTTTTTTTTTTTTTTTTTTTTTTTTTTTTTTTTTTTTTTTTTTTTTTTTTTTTTTTTTTTTTTTTTTTTTTTTTTTTTTTTTTTTTTTTTTTTTTTTTTTTTTTTTTTTTTTTTTTTTTTTAATGGTAAAAGATAACCCATATACAGTAACAGAATCGCATCAATTAATTTAAAAAAATCGTAAAAATGGCAGCATTATTATATTTTATCGTGACACATTATCAGATAACGCGACACAAAAAGCCTGAGTAATTAAAAATCGAGTTAAAAATCCCGCCCCAAGGGCGAGAACACGTCGAATCGAACCTAAAAGTTTTAATTAATGAATCTAAGGGCGTCGCTGGAAATTCCCTGCAAATAAATCAAAAATAAAGCCGTGTTTGTTTCGATATCGTGCGGGAACGCAGGAAAACCCAATTTTCCGACGGATAAATTTATTAAAATGTTCGATTCTGATAGTTTTTCACCATCTCTAGGGTCAAAGGTCGGCACGTACAACTGAGATATTACCATTACGATTTTCCGGATAAGGGAAATAAATGGGACGATTTACGGCAAAGACATATGATATATTATTGGAAAATATTTAACATTCTGGTGGACATTCATTATTTTTTCGGAAGTTGTTCGGGAAGTGCCTATTTCCTGGACAGTTTTTGTTTCCCGAATGTCCCGGTTTTCACAGGAGAGCTATTCTGTTGCATTTCCCTAGAACTTCCAGCTCTTTTTGGCATTCCTATGTGATGCTTGAACGTTACCTTGGGGTTGCTAGTGCCCCTAGTGATGTCTGGCTATCTGTTATTAGGCAGATCCGCTTGTTTTTATAAGCTCTCCTGTTGTTTTCTTTTGCACAGTGCAGTAAAGCATATATTTTCATTTGAAATACAAAACTGTGTGTTCTGCCTAGTGGAATGAAGAATTGTGAGTTCTTCGTTTTACTGTACACGCCCGGTCCAGTTCCCTGCTTGGTTTTGGATCCTTCTGTTTACTAGATGATGTCTTCAAGCGTGTTGGGGAGATCGGATTGTTGCCACTTACTTTGAACTAAAAATCTTTACCTCGAAGTTTTTGATAAATAAGTTCTTACGTCCAAGATGTTGTCACCAACATGGCTTTTTTTGTCGTTATGTCTCAAACCAGCGGATACACCGGTTTCTTTTTATTGCAGTCGGAAGCAGCCCAGTCTTGCTTCTCCCATCACTATATTTTAGGTCTTTAAGATCGTATTTTTAAAAATAATCGAAGCTTTAAAAGTTACATTAATTAACATTTAACAGAAGTTCAGGTAATAATTTTTAATGAAAATCAGAAAAAAAATTATTTAAACAAAAATGTTCGGAAGCGAATTCTTCTTGGTGCGTATTGAAAAAATAAGGGACGACGGGTTGTTAAGGGGACGTACAGCTCCTAGAACAATAACGCTTGCTTGTACGTTTATACGTTGCAGTTTGTTAATTTTGATGTTACAGGTGTTTGAAAAACACGCTAAGAAACCTCCGTTTTTGCAGTCATTCTTTCTGTATAACTGCGTTACATAATCAGGACACAACACATGTTCCTTAAGACAGGTAGTGGAGTTTGTAAAGGAGTTTTAAATGTTTAAAACACATGGTACTATTGCAAATGCATTTACTGTTTTTTTTTCATTATCATTGCGGGTTTTGATATTGGTCCTTAGACCACTTCATGTTAATTATCTGCTGTAAACAAATCGTTAATACTAAGTAAATATTTTAATCTATTAAACAGAACCAATATTTAAACATAATTATTGTTGGGCTATTAAAGCGATAACGTCTCTTTCCTCAACGAGAGCTGCAGTATCGCGCACTTCTTCCTGACTCCAGAGATATTTATTAATTAAAATAAAATAAAATGTTGTTTACGCTAATTAAATTAAAGAGTTAACTTTTGACCTTTCGAGATTAAAATAATGAGATCAAGTACGCATTATGGATGATAATTTTTGTTAATTTATATCAGTGGGGTTGTTATTTTTATAACTTAGGTGCCTGGTGTGCTGATAATATTTCAAGTTAGAAAAAATCGAAAGCTATGAGGGTTATGCGCTAAAAAGGGATCGGTTTTACCGAAACAGGAGTCTAAAATATTTTAGGTCAATTTTTCACTACACCACTTCCCTATTTAAGCAATTTTCTAGTTGAATCTTTTGCAGATGTTCGTCCAAAACTACACCTAAACTTTTCTTTGAAAGTGTTAGACAATGTTATGGTTTTAATAACACTAAAATCTTGGACTTCCATTGTCTTTATTTGTTATTTATTATACAACGTTTCGGTTAGTGATGTATCTCCAACCGTTTTCAAGTGATATTTAAAAACTATTCTTATAAGCTACGACCTATATACTATCCCTTGTTCACCGAAGCTTGACCGACTTTTCACGGTTCAGCAACGGCTGCCAGATATTTGGAATATCGATGCTAGGCTTGCTAAATACATTTTGGTTGTTTACAATTATTACAGCTTCTTTAAATTTTCTTTCCTTCCATTGGTTTCTTTGTGAATAGTTTGTGCTTCCGACCATTGCATGCGGTGTTGTTTTGACCAAGCGTGTTCGGCAATTCTGATTTCGACGTCTCACCTCGTTCCGTATGTTTTTTATGACTCTAACTTCGAATAGTCTTTTCGTTTCCCCGATTTATACCTCACCACATTAGTAGAGAATTTGGTAGGTACAGTCATTATTTGAAACACTGTTGTCTGGTCTCGTCTGGTAAGAATGTTTCTTAGAGTAGTTTGTGATTTAAAATGCCGTTTTAATAGGTTCCTTTAATATTTGGAATTGTTATAAATATTTGTTCATGTGAAGTCTCGTTTAAGTAAGAGTTTTTTGTCTTATTTTAATATTTTTCGATCGTTTCCTTTACTAGTCTCTCACTATATCCGTTCTGCTTAAGATACCTAGTTTTATTATTTAGTTCCTCTTGCAGAGATTTCTTACTGTGACATAAGGTCACTGCACGATTGTATAGAGTACGTATGACCCCCTGTTTCGTTTCGTTTGAGTGATTAGAATTCTGGTGTAAATATTGTCCAGTGTGGGTAGGTTTTTTGTATACTGAGGTTTGTATATGTCCATTATTTCGTTTGACTGGAACGTCGAGAAAAGGTAGGGTCGAATTTTGATCCTTCTCCATTGTGAATTTAATTGAAGGTCGGAGACAATTTGGGTGTTTTAAGAAACCATCAAGTTCTTCGTCATTACCTGTCCATACAATGAAAATATCGTCAACATATCTTAGCCAAACTTTTGGTTTGATTGGTGCAGTTTTAATTGCGTGCTCTTCAAACCATTCCATGTAAATATTTGCTACCACTGGGGAGAGCGATGAATCCATGGAAAGTCCATCATCCTGCGCGTAGTTTTCATTTTTTACCTGAAAATAAGAACTACGGAGGCAAAGCTCCAACAAGTCCATCACTCCATCCAGAGGCAGGGTGGTGTGCTCTAGTAGTGTATGATCTTTAAGCTTGGCTCGGATAATGTTTAACGATTCTTCCACTGGTACGTTTGTATATAGACTTTCCACATCAAAACTCACTAAAGTATGGTCTGTCTGGTCCTAGTTCTACATTTTTAAGAATGTCAACAAAATGACTAGAATTCTTAACAAAAGATGGTGACAACCAAAATGTATTTAGCAAGCCTAGCATCAATATTCCAAATATCTGGCAGCTGTTGCTGAACCGTGAAAAGTCGGTCAAGCTTCGGTGAACAGGGGATAGTCTATAAGTCGTAGCTTTTAAGAATAGTTTTTAGTTATCACAAAGGGTTGGAGATACATCACTAACCGAAACGTTGTGTAACAAATAAAGACAATGGAAGTCCAAGATTTTAGTGTTATTACACCTAAACCCTTAGGTAAAAAATTGAAATGTACAAAAGAAGAAAATGCAGCTTAAGTGACATGTTGCAGCCTATCTAGTAAAATTGAATAAATTCTTTAACTAAACCTGAGTTGATACACTTGTTCCCTAGAAAGTTGCTACATACACTTTTGAAATCAGTGCACCCTTTAATTTCTTTTTTCGAAAGTGTTGTTTCAAAATTTTTGTCTTTAAAAAGTTCTCGTATTTGCGACCCAATAAAAATTCTTTCTGCGGAAATTTCTGTCACAAATGAAAAATGTACCTACTTTTTTATTTAAGGTGTTGCCAAAGATTTTTTTAATCCTTAGTTTTATGTGTAGGGGGGTAAATAAATATTTTGCAGCTGTACTAAGGGTTTTTAAGGATTATTTTCAACAAAAATATTAAGAGCAGCCACTCCGTAGTCCTGTTAGTACAACTAGTTTTAGATCGGTACAGATATAACATTAATGCTCTTCGTATTTTATGCTTTGAAGTGTATGTTATTTATATGACCCACCATTAAAGAATAACCACTGCACTGAGACTTGTCCTCGAAGAGTCAATAAATAGTCCCCACTTGGTAGGTTTATAGGAAAAGCCAAAATATGTAGTTGATTTTGGGATCTCGGAAACTTGAAGAGATACGAGGTCGATTAAATGGAGGCAAAGTTGCGTAATTTGATGCTGAGCAAAATGCCACCTTAAAAGTTTAAACATTTTAAATACTTTCGAAGATTTTTGAAAAAAAAACGAATATTTGTGATCATTTTTATTTTTTTATGACTCTATTTGAATAGATATAACAAAATAAATTTTACATTCTCATTGCTACTTTTTCTGTTCTACAAGACAGTGTTGTTAGATTTACACACCGACGTTTTGTCTTTAAGCTCCCATCATCAACTTTGTTTTTTTAAATAGGGTCCTGGATTTTTATTACGTATTTTAAGAGCTTTTACGGTCCCAAAACCAATGATATATCGCATTTATTAGAAAAATTCATATAAATGGCAATTTCCATAAGAAACCATGTGTTAGGAGGGACAGAGAATACATTTTTAGTAGGAAAGCATTAAAATGATTTTTCCGAATAAGTGTGGTACATCATTGGTTTTGGGATTCTTAAAGCTCTTAAAATACGTAATAAAAAATCCAGGGCCGTATTTAAAAAACAAAGTTGATGATGGGAGCTCGAAGACAAAACGTCGGTGTGTAAATCTAATAACACTGTCTTGTAGAACAGAAAAAGTAGCAATAAGAATGCAAAAATTATTTTGTTAATTTCTATTTAAATAGATTCATAAAAAAATAAAAACAAAAACGTGAATATTTGTTTTTTTCCAAAAATCTTCGGAAGTATTTAAAATTCTTAATGTGGCATTTTGATCAGCATCAAAATGCGCAACTTTGTCTTCATTTAATCGACCTCGTATCTTTTCAAGTTTTTGGTATCAAAATGATGACAATCGAATTTTGGACACTCTGTACGGGGTGGCGCCTTTTCGGTGGATTTTCTTGGTATTTGCAAAACTACAAGAGATAGAGCAAATCTTATGGCACGTTCTTTTTGTCACTGGTTTCTTGAAATCTCTTATTTTTTTCTTACCCAACAGCTTTTACGAAAAACATTTTTGCGATTTAAACAATACCAATTTGGTTGTTCCCTGGATCGACAGCATTTAAATGATTTTGATATTTTAAATATTAAAATAGTTTAGACAAAGAGCAATGTTATCATTATCATCATTAATTAATTTAAACTCATAAGCACGTTGAAAAAGACACAAAAGACAGGGGTACACGCTTCACGCCCAGGGGTCCGCCAGGGCGGCTTTTTATTTAAAAACACCAACAAAGAGAACCACTAAAAAAATTAATAAGGCTATAAACAAGAAATAAAAATATATATAATAGGTCAACGAAAAAAAAACAATAATAACACAATAATAAAAATAAAAGTCAACAATATGGAACACAGTCAAGCTCAATTTATTATTGTCATTTTATTTTAGTTTAACAATAATATTAATGATAATAATAATAATTGTAAAAATTAAGATAATAAAAATGTTTTTTACAGTAAAAAATGTGATATTGCAATAATAATAAAATTCTAAAATTAATTAAATTTTAGAGGGTAAAGGGTTAAGGTAGATAATGATACACATCCCAACGTTAACAGACAAAGCCTTATCTGTTTTTAGTTGGAGGTACGAGGTGGTAGGCCTGTTTTTGCTGGAAACCCTTGGTAAAGCTTTATATAACAAGAATCAAGATATACTCTCTCTCAGAAAGGTACGAAAAATTTGTTAAATATACAAAGTGTATAATAAAATGAACTAATTAAAAAACAGTTTCTCTATTAAATTTTCTACGAGATGGAATCTAATTTTATTATAAGTATCCGACATATGGAAAAAAATTATTATAACGTTTAGAAAAAAATCGATTTGGCAAATCAACTCTGCATCACTTAAAACTACAGAAAGAATTAAACGATACCGATTGTCATTTGTTATTTGGCAGTAAATTTGAATTTTGTTAGGTCGGTTGACCGAAAATCCTTATTTATCAAAATATCGAAAAATTTTATGGGGATAAGTTGTTCAGAATTTAATTCTGGGCCATTTGGATAAAAACAAAAATTTGGACATTTTCTTTCCATTAAAATATTTTTGTTTGAAAAATTTTTCTTTACCATTTAGAAACAGGTTTTCCACACCTAAACTACTGTTTCGGCAATTTTTTTTACTTTAGTAATTTAGTCCTTTTTTCCGAAGAAAATTGTAAAAAATGGTATTTTTCGGAAACCCGAGTTGTCGCAAAGGCATTTTTTAAATACCGTATCTCAAAATTTCAAATATTAATTTTTTATTTGGAGTTATTTGGATAAAAGCAAAGTTTTACATTATTTTTTTATAAAAATATTAATAATACTATTAAAATTATTTAAAAAAATATTTAAATGCCTATGCGACAACTCGGGTTTCCGAAAAATACCATTTTTTAAAATTTTCTTCGGAAAAAAAGACTAGCTTACTAAAGTAAAAGAAAAATGTGCCGAAACATTAGTTTAGGTCTAAAAAACCTGTTTCTAAATGGTAAAGAAAAAAAACAAATATTTTTAGGGAAAAAAAATGTATTTTTTTTTAATTCAAATGCCTCAAAGCCATAGAATTAAATTCTGAACAACTTATCCTTATAAAATTTTTCGATATTTTGTCAAATAAGGGGTTTCGGAAACAAAAAAAGCCAAAAAAAAGAACCATTTAATGAAGTTTTAAGGAAGAATTGTTTTGTTTAAAAATATTTTTTAAAAATTTTATAAAAAAAAAAAAAAAAAAACTTGGGGCCAAAACACCCAAAAACCCCGTGGGGTTTTTTTCGAAATTCCTTTTAAAACTTGGCAAAGCGCTTTTCTCCCTCTCAATTGCGTTTTGTAGTTTTTTGCACTTTTACACTTTTTTTTAAGGAGATGTTCATTCATTTACATACAAATAATAAAAATTACTTCCTGCAACTTATTTTAATATTAAATTTAAGTAAAAAACAATCAATAAATTTCTCGGTCGCACACATTCCGTTTTCATCAGTCTTTAGTAGGTACACTTGCAATACGTTTGTCTTGAATTTAAACATACCGGCATATTTTTCCCGATTCAAAAACAAAAAAAATATCTGGGATCGGTAAGCTTCTTTGTACGAGACTTCCACAAAGGTTCCTCTGTTGCCGGTTTTTTTAATTTTTAACTAGAAAATTGTTAAAAAATCATTATTTTTTTTTATTTGTAGACTAAAACATTTAAAATTGTTTATTTTTTATCAAATAAATCTACTGATAAGCGATTAAGAAAAAGTTTAGTTTTGGTTTACGAAAAACTGCTTTCAAAGTGTGACTTTAACATCGTTTAGACAAAAATTTAAGTTTTGACACATATGTCATATAAACTTTTGACTTATTTTGGGCTCCCTATGCCTATTAAAAATGATGACATCATACTTTTACACCCTGTATATATATATATATATATATATATATATATATATATATATATATATATATATATATATATATATATATATATATATATATATATATATATATATATATATATATATATATATATTAAATAAATAATTTAATGTTTAGCAAATTATAAAATTTTTTAAGGTTTGCTTATAAATTTAATATTAAATAAATTTTATAAAAAAAAAAAATTTATTAAAATATATTTTTTTATAAAGAAATATTTATATTTAATAAATATTTATATTTAAAAGGAATATATTTGTTAATATTTTTTTTTTTATAAATTTAATATAATTTAAAAAATAAAAAATTAAAAAAAAAAATTATTTAACTATTAAAAAGGGTTAGTTTTCTAAATACCGAACAGTAGGGAATTTTTTCCAGTTCTTACAAATTTATTTACCCATCGGTAAAACCCGATGTCGACTCTGCTGAATGCGATTTCAGTACGGCATCGGCATCGAAAGTAAGATATTTATATCTTACCACAAGGCAATGATATTTGTCTAATAAGTAGATCTCTCTGTTGTTCACTAAACACTCGTTACATTTATATACACTTAAGTAAATTTAGTACTTCTTAAGTATTTGAAACATACAAATTAGGTTTTTGACAAAAATTACATTAATTATAAAACCTAAAAGTTTAGGTATTATAAACCTTATTAAAATTGACACCTATTATTTAAAAATAATCCAAAAATGCAATAATATACGGAGGGTTCAATTTGTTAAAACGCAGCTTTGATACTTTTGGAACTTTTGGGACACACTGTATAATATGAAAATAATTTTAAAAAGTAATTCTAATAGACCCTAATATATCCCAAAAGTGAAACTTTTTGAAAGTCACGTATTTTGGCCACAATATTCCGTGACGAATAGCGTAAATAACCCTGTATACATTTTTCTAAAGGATTTGCAGCAAAAACATGCCTGAGACCCCATATATCCAACAACTCCTGTTTTTTACAGATAAGGCTTGTTCTATTATTGGAGTCAATTATATCAATGTTAAATATATATTTGTAATTAGAAATATTTACACCAGATTTTCATTTTATGTAATAAACGAAAACAACAAATAAATGTCCAAATAACCCAACAGTAAACATAACACTAATTTCCCAACGGAAACGAACTACGCTTTAAGCTGGAAAATGTGAAAAGTGCCCGTTTTTCCAATTAAAAACGGCAAAACGCATTTGGGGAGAATCTCGAAAATTAGCGGCTGTTTCGCCAGGTGGAAAATGCTGGAAATTAGGTGTTGACTCTGATAAAATAGGGCTAAAAGAACATCAAACTCTGGAGCTTATACATGGTGTTCTTTTATTTCGAGGAGGGATCGAATGTTAATCGACATTTGGTTAAAAAAATGTATTTACCTATAGTAGGTTAATTTATTTTATTTTTTCTGCAGTCATACCGAAAACAAAATTTTCATTATGATTTATTTAATCGAAAGGTCCACTTTATACAAATCGTACCAAAAGGAACTATTTTCGGAACGGTTTTTTTTTAACTTTTGGAACGATTATTTACTTTCGGAACGATTTTGGGTTACTACATAGACGGCCTTGGCAAAAAATACACTTGTATTTTTATTATAACAGCGCTTGTCATGTAAGATTCAAGAGTTTTTGCTTTTCCATTTCAAAAAATGGAAATCAATAGAAAAGTAAACCGAATTGATTCCACAGGATTAGTGAAGCGTAAAACGGCTACTTATGATTATGAAATTGCCGCAAAGTCAAAAAGAGGGGTAGAATTGGCTCAAATTTTATTTTAAAAATGACAATAAAAAAAATGCATACTATAAGTGAAGATGTCATTCTTGCATATTTAATGGAAAAATCTAAAATCTTAAAGCACTCGAGCCTGTGGAGCAATTACTCAATGCTTGTAATGTTTGGATGTTGATTATTTGAAGTCAGAGTCATAAGACGGTGTCATTCACGTAATTTACTGGCTTTTGATGCTGTTGGCCGACTGAATCATAATAAACTCCACAACCGTTAATAGCCCAAAATGTGGTTCTGGTAGTAAGAGCTTTGGCAGCTAGCGCCAGAGACTAGCTTTGGGCCAGTAACTAACGGCAACTGTCAGTTTTTGTTCTAAAAAGACAAAATACGTACTAAGGGATAAAGAAATGTGCATGCTCAGCCATCTCCAATCTTACTTTTGAATGTCTGTAGCTGGGTGTAGACTTATATTCAGTATATTATTTATTTTATGTTGTTTATAGAAAAATATTGTTTTATAACAAGTTATTGCGGCAACTATTTTAATTAACGGAATGTTTCTTATTTTTGAATTCTATAGCTCGACACAATTAACATTAAAAATAATATAGATATAAGCCGCTATCCCAAAGTTATTGCTTTAACAAAAAAAAATCCATTGGCGACAAACCAAAAAAATCAAGAGTATTAAATAAAGAAGTAGATAAGTTCTTATATAATATTATTATATATATATATAATATATATATATATATATATATATATATATATATATATATATATATATATATATATATATATATATATATATATATATATATATATACAGGTCGGGAAACGAACCCACCGACCATAGGAAATTACATAGTATGTTAAAGCATAGGCAATATTCGAGGTGGGGTGTGCGTTTGTTCGGGCTCAGCCGTATCGCCGTCCGACGAAAGGCGATAGCGTCCTGATCTCGTTCGGCTCGGGACAGTCGGATCAGTTTACCCACATCGCTGGAGGAAGGTACTGCACGCTTGGAAACAAGTAGGCAAAATTACGATATGCCATATTCTGTGTGGAATTATTTGTTTTCATAAGTTTTTTTTGTTGCCGACTGAGCGAAATAAAACTGGTATTCGGTCATAAATAAATTAAACAAAGATTCTACAAATAAAATTAATAATAATTCTATAAAAATGAAAAATAATATTTATTCCCTAAAAACAGTCTAAAAATGAAATAAATCGATCGATGATCAATGCTTGATACGGCGGAAAGTCGGACAAGTTCGGCGCGCTCGTTGCAGAGGGGGAAATTTTAGGAGGCATAGCGAATTGGTAGAAGGGCTTGAATACACGTATTTCCTATGGTCGGTGGTTTCGTTTCCAGACCTGTATAATATAATTAAATGTAATTTCTCTTGTTCTTTTTGATTAATTTTTATGCATATTTTAGGTTGCATTGATCATTGGTTTAGCAGCAGGTGCTTGTCGTCGTGAAGAGTTTTGTAAAATGATTTTAGATGATTATTTGTCATTACGTCCAGCAAACACACCACATTATATACAAATATACGTATATTACAAAAACGCAAAATGTAATACACAACGTATTGGCAAATACACTTTTGGTAATACCGCCTGCAAAATTGCTGAATTTCTTAAATTACCGCATCCCAAAGATACACCGGGCACTGTTTGCAAAGAAGCTCAGCTACTTTATTAGCTGATAGTGGTGGTAGTATAACCAATTTGAAGAGACGCGGAGGCTGAAAATCAACCAGTGTAGCAGAGGGATACGTAGAAAATTCTTTGAGAAACAAAATTCACATAGCTTCACAGATTGAAAAAGCCCGTAACGAAATTAATATTTCGAAAACTAGTACAAATACTGGTTCGTCTAATAATAATAATTTTAATCCTGCCACTTCTGTTAATATCCATAATAATATTAATGTAAGTAATTGTTATAATTGTGTAATTAATATTCATAAGTAATGTATTCATGAGAGCAATTGTTATGTTATATGTAATTTATAATAAAAAGTTCATAAGTAATGTATCCATCCAGATTCTTTTTAACCTTATAAACACCCGCAGAAAAAATATTGTACGTAACACGATCCAAAAGTGATTTTACGGGATTAGCAGGATTTCAGGACTCGCCTACTGGAAACTTCCTACCTATCCCGTAAAATATGACTTTTGGAACTTGTTACGTAAATTAATCTATTGACGCATTTACTTTTAAGGTCTTTGCATTTTTACCATCGTTGTGGGTGTTTCATAATGTCATTTTGATAAGGACTGCTTCTGTTGAGGCATAAAACCACTCGTCAAACTTAGCAACGTTATCATCTTCTTGAAGTTTTGAGCCACCTTCAACCTCCTTCGGTGATTCCAAAAGATAGAAATGACATGGTCATAAATCTGGTTAGGTCTAGTGAATGTAGAAGAATTCCCTTATGTATTTTTCAAGGGCATTTGTAGTTATTTAAGCAGTATAAGGTAGTAGAAAGACTACAGGTTTAACTTTTTGAGTTGGCAAATTAGGATAATAAAAGTTACTAGTGATCATTATTTTCTCCAAAAATCGGTCAATAGAACACCCTCGCTATCTCAAAAAACGGTGACCATTATTTCACCGGCTGAAGAAACGACCTTTGTTTTTTCAGTTTTAGGGACTTTACGAGCGCCACTTTAGACTTGATTTTTTGGCTTAAAATGGGCGCTGGTTTATGTTGTCAAAGTTTTCAAATGTCCCTTTGTTGTATGATACCTTTGTACGGCCCTCCTTTAACTTCTTACACCAATTAATTACCTGAATTTTTGATAAGGTGGATTCCTTAGTATTTTCTTTGTCAAATATCACTAATTTGGCTCCCCGTTGACAAGAAATTTAACTATTATGCACCAAGCAACAAACACATAAACTGCCGGCTTTGTCATCTTAATAATTACACCTAAAGTGACTATGCTATTGTACACACCTTCTAAAAACCCTAGTGCAGGAATGTTAAGACGGAATTGCAGCTACGGCCATTCGATTAGTTCTGGTAACAAGTTTTTGGGATACATCTGAGTCCCCCGTATATATTAATATTTTTGTTATTGTAAATGTGGTGTTATTATCATAATACTGGACACATGCCAAATAATGAACATTTTTGAGATAGTCATAGGGTTGTATATTACAGTAACTATCTAAACGCTCCACATCATTCCCATAATCTGTCTTTTTATTATGACCTATATTTTAATATTATTTGTGTGAGTGTCTAAAATCTCATTTTATGACACTGGTGTTAAAAGTAATTACTTTTAGCACTTGTGCTAAAAGTGATCTACTTTTAACACAGATAAGAAATTACAGAAACGTAATACTTAAATCAAAATAAATTATTTATTCAATTAAAAGTACAATTAATAAAAATACAATTAGAATAAGAAACTCCATGGCCAATCTCATTGGAGGTTGTTACACAATTTACTTTGGTAAGATATGCACCCGGGCAGGAAGCAATGTCATCCACCAAAGTTTTGGACAAAATTTGATCAGCATTTTTTTTTCTTGTAGCGAGTCCACTGTATAACCCTTGCTACTGTACTCAACTTCCATCCACCGTGTCTCTTAATTGTAGTAAGATTAACACCAGAGTCCGCCAACAAACTAGCTAAGGAACGTCGAAAGCAATGTCCAGTGTAAAGATGGAAATCAGGCAAATTTAGAAATTAGCCATTTGGGCAGGCATTTTACCAAATGTGTTGATTCCAACTGGAGTTATGGTACATTTTTTCTTTAAGCGTCTTGTAAAAACTCTTAAACGATTAATATTTACTGGACGAAGGGCTATGTACTTTTATAATAGTTCATATACAAGGCACCAATAATTACAAAGGTCGTTGCACATTAGTTTTTGTGTCTGGTATATGCACAATCAGTAAAGTTCCCTAATCTTCGATGTTATGTATTGTCAAATTACACAGTTCTTCTCGACGACACGCTCCAAATGCACCGAAAATTGCTGCTACTTTTTGCATAAGATATATTATTTCATCCGGGCTTCTGCGAGAAATTTGTCGATTTGTTCTCTTGTCAATATTTTAGACTTTTTCGGTCGATATCCTTCACCCTTTCGTTTTAAAAAGGCAACTAGGTTGTAATGTCTGCTTATATCCTGATTATTTATGTTTATTATCGCCTTTAACATGAAGTAATTTGAAAAGACTTTTCTTCAAAAGAACGCAAGGAGCACTTTTTCACTGGCATTCTTGCTACTAACATTTTTCTGATCACACCATTTTAAGAAACGATCGTATGTAAATTCGTATTGTTGCTTTGACTTGCTAGGCAATAATTCAAAAGTAGCTTTGTTGGCAGTTTCTTCGATTTTTACCGGAAGAAATTCATTTTCTTGATCACTTTCCATCGAAAAAGAAATCGCGATTATTTGACGTTACTTGTCAACAAAGACAAATCAACAAATTCAATTTTTTTTACCTTAGCAACTTATTTCATAGATTAATTAGATTTTAAAAATAATAATAATATAATGTCGACAATAAAAAAATCAATAATTTGGATTTTAATGGTGTTTGTAGAAAGAATAGTGTATGATATAGGTGCAAAAAGTGATTTAATTTTGACTTCTCTTCTCACCTTCTCACAAAATAAAATGTCACTTTTAGAGGTTATATCATAAATAACTCTTATTATATTTATGTGCTTTTCAAACAAACGCTTAGTATTAATTTTAAGAAAGATCCGACATGACGTATCCCATGGCTCCGACCCCATAGGGCATCATGCGGAAGGCCATCCGTATCGAAGACCACTCCTCGCGTCCGCTCGGTCAGTGATCTTCGGCCAAATTCATTTGCCTCAGTAAACGAAGGGACCCAAGGACAACAGATTTCTGCATTTTCATCACCAGTTGTTCGGGTGAATGTTGACATGCGGACATACACTCGGCTCCCCCAACACATTATCCTTCATGCCCCCCCAAAACTCCGACAATCAGGACAACTTACAGGCACGTTATACTCCGGATAGAGCCTCCGAAGTTCGCCAAGAAGATCTTAATATTTGGCTCGTTTCCCCGTTCCTTTATATCTGTGCTATTTTTCGCTGGGGCGGAGAACTTAATCACATATATATGGTTATTCCTTTTATCAAAGAGAACGATAACAGGTTTATTGGCGCAAATTTGATGCATAGTTGTGAATGCATAATTCCAATATATGCGACAGTTGTCATTTTCCACTACTGCCCGATATCGCGGGAGCAAATGGCAAAATTGCTGTTTCGTCAATCCGTAATAATGTCTGAGGTGCTAATAAAGTACCCGAAGCGCATCATTATGTCGGTGGATGTAACCACTTACAGCATGCACTGGACAGGCTGACAATAAGTGCATTAGTGTTTTGGTTGCTGTCGACAAGCTCGACAAGCAGTATCAGGAATGTTAGAAAACTGGCTTCGGTATACCAACGTGTTTATCACCCCATCCTGGCATGCTAGTAGAAACCTCGGTCTCAGACTTAAGCTCAAGCAGATTTCAAAACCCAAACGTGAGCTTTCGAGATAGATTGAGTTTCTATGTTTCCCGGTAAATACTCCGTGTTGCGGCCTATTAATGTGATCTTCTAAAAGCATCTGCTGTTCTGCTCTTTAACTGCAGTTCTTACGGCTTTAGACTCAAGCCTCACAAGTGACTGGTCGTCGTTTGGATCGATTGCAAATCTGAGACCGAATTTTTCCGTTGCTCGCTCCGCTGCCTTAAATAGAAACGCTCCAACATTAGCTGTTTCTGTGTGCTCTTACTAGTTGCATCAGCGGATCAGTACTATTGGCAACTTGACCAAAAGACTCAAAAACCAGTCGATCGTGGATACCTCTAAGTTAAAAGGCCACGACCTCCTGGTGGCGGGAGGTAAATACGGGATCTTGATGAGCGCGTGTGGATGCTACGGTGAAGATGCATCATTTTTCGTGTGCTGAGGTCCAGCTCGCGGCAGTTCCTCTCACGTCCACTTAACCACTCCAAAAGAGTAAAAGCAATAAAGGCACTGCTAGCATGTTGGTAGCAAGGACCTTATTTATTCCGGATAGTTCGATTCAAATTCTCCGTAAACGTCGCCTGTAATTGCCTCTAAGCTCGGTCTTCACAGCTCTAACATCTTGAGTCCGGTTTTGGTCGATTCCTAAATATCGATAATTCTCGTTGTTTTGTAGAGGGCGAAGTAGCGCGCTATCGGCAAGCTGGTCAGCTTATAAATCGTTTCCGAACCGGCCTTTATTTAGCTTAAGTTTTGCACACTTGTCGGGGCCGAACTCCATTCCAACATCTCTGGTGTATTCGTGAACCACTTTAAAAGACTGTTGTAGGTCTCGCTCGCTAGTTGCGTACAGTTTTAGGTCAACCATATAAAACAGATGGGTTACCTTAGCTCACGTCTTCCAGGTGGTCCACAGCAATATCCGCGTGTCTTTCGAAGAACACGGACACGGGAAGCAGCGAAATACAAAATAGCAAAGGACTGAGTGAGTCACCCTGAAATACGCCCCTTTTAAACGTTATGGGTTCGGTAATAATTTTTTGTGCTCCAGATGCCACAAAGAACCTTGATTTCCAAAGTGACATCAGTCGCTCAATGCATCGAATTAGGTTAAGAGGAACCTTAAGATCTTTAAGCAAATGCAACAGTAATTCGTGAGATGTTGTGTCAAACGCTTTTTTGTAGTCAATCCATGCCATATTCAGGTTGCGTTTGTATTGGATTGAGTCTTGTGTAATGCATCTATCGATTAGGAGATTTTCTTTGCAACCATTGATTCCTCTTTTCCCTTTTCGCTGCTCCCCTACATCAGAGAGTATGGGATCAACTGCACTCAATGTTCTAGAATATAAAATTCTGGTGAAAGCCTTGTAGCAAGTATTGAGGCAAGTGATCGGTCTATAGTTTTTGGGTGTTTTAAACCCCCTTTTTGGTATCAATATGGTTCGGCCTTCAACAAACCACTCAGGAATTGGCGTGTCCCCGTTGAGCCAAGAATCAAAGATTCTGGCTAAATGTGGATGTGTACTGGGAAATTTCTTCCACTAGTAGTTGTTGATACCATCCGGACCAGGTGCAGAATAGTTTCTTACACCATCTAGGGCACTTTTCACCTCCTCCGGAGTGATTGGCGCACTCTCATGCTGGTCAAGCTGCTTGTCCACACAATAGGCTCTAAAGTTAGTCAATGCTGGAGTATCTCGTTCTAATGGCTTTGAGACTTCGTAAACATCCTTCCAGAACTGTTCCACGACATTTGCTGATGGCGGATTTTCAATTATTATTATTATTACGAAAAAGCTGAAGTATTTCTCTTTTTAAACGTACCTGATAGCGTTATTAAACCAAAAAAATTTCTTCCTACAAAATTTACGTTTAAATTATGCTTGTAGTCATAAAATTCTTATTATCCTCTGTATGCAAGCATTAATAGAGATTAGCGTAGCACAAAATGAACATACTGGAACGCCAATTTCCTCTTTCCTCGTTCCACATTTTATTAAATTTTTCTAATTATGAAATACTGCTTAATATTCCTTTTCTTCTATCATGTAATAAGTTGAGAAAATGGTTTTCTTTATCCACTTTTCAGTTATTTTTGTACCGTAAGAAGGAAAACAGGTGTTTCTTGGTAAAAAAATCTTGCCCAAGGATTTTTCTTTCAGCCTGTTTATTACGTGTTGTCGTTCGATAAGAAAAACACAAAAGATACATTTTATTATTTAATATAGTCCCTCTCAACTTTAATACACTTGTTTCAGTCCCTGAAGTCAGAATCCGGGAGACTTCCTTCGATCAAAAAATTATTTTTTAGGATGTTAAAACTGCCAAAAATTAGAGAAAGCTTAGTCTAGCGAATAGAGTGATTGTTGCGACAATTTGGTCTTTAGTTTTTTTGAGTCAATGAGGGTAGACAAGGGGAGAAATTTTTTTTCCTTATTTGAGAAGTGGTAATGAGATTTTATGTCATGCGCACTACCACTCCAATTTAAAAATTGCAATGCACATGACGCGAAATCCCGAAAAAAATTTCTATATTAAGTTGAAAGCTGAACAGGTTAAAGTCTGTAAGATATTGACCTGATAATATTAAAATACACAAAATAATTATATAGAAAGCAGAGCTGTCGATAATTGAATTAAAATAATTGAAAAATCGTATTCAATTACTTCTCAGTAATTGAATTACTTTAATTCAATTACTTTTCGGAGATGGTAATTGTATTTGAATGATCAATTAATAGGATAATGTAATCGTAATTGGTAATTCATTTTCACGAATCCCAAGTAATTCAATTACTTAGAAAGTAATTCGATTACTTATAAAGTAACTGAACTACTTAAATTTAATTCAATTACCTAATAAATAATTGAATTATTACAAAAAAATTAATTACCTTTCTTTATAAAATATTTTGGCCAGCCAGAAAGAGCATCTTGAAACACGCGGGACCTTTTGAATCCGGCGAACGCCTCCGCGCCGATTTAGTATTTTTAATTGATGCTTACCGCCACCGTTTTTATACTTTTTTTTGTGAAAAAATCTGTTAATGTTTGGGGCAGGATAAAAAGAAATTTTTATTTTAGAGTCATTTTATGTTGAACTTGCCGTGAAAGCAGTTTGAAAAGTGCGACGTGCGCGTTTGATGTAGTGATGAGCAAAGCAAGACCAAGACCAAGACCGGGCTAGTCTTGGTCTTGGTCTTGGTCTTGCAAGTCGGTTTTTGGGCTTGGTCTTCCCAAACCCAAAAAAAGGTCTTGGTCTTGGGCTTGGCGGTCTTGGTCTTGGTCTTGGGGTCTTCTGGTCTTGCTTTTTTTTGGGAGTAATAATTTAAACTAAGCAATCTTAAATAAATATATATTTTTTTTTTAAAACTTACAAATAAATAAAGATGGAGACTATATTTTTTGCTTTAAAATTTTAAAATATACCAATTTTAACTACCATGTACATTTAAATTAATTGATTAAAAAGGATATTTTAAATGTAGGGTTTATTTATTTATACCCTTTTATGATAAAAATATTTAAATTTTTTTAAAGCATATAAAATTACAATACTGAGTACTTGAGGGCAGAAAAATTTTAATTTAACCAGATGTGAAATTTCCATGAAAAATGATTCTGATATGTAAACATTGGTTTCTAATTAAAAAAAAAAGGTATTTAGGAAGCTTTTCAGTTCAAATAAACTTTCTATGTTCAAATTAGTCAAACATTTGCCGTACAAAGTTTGTACAAATACTTTATAAACATTCTGCATAGGCCCGACAAAGATCGATATATCCGAAACCGTTCATAATGGTAAAAAACTTAATATACAAAAATAATAGAAAAAAGGGCGTAAAATGTAAAATTATTTTCTATTTCAAAATTTTTCAAAAAATCCACTTCCACTTAAGAAAACTTCCTTATTTTTAGCTTTTAACCTAAAATAGAAAAATTATAGCAAAAAATTCATTTAAAAAATCGCTTCCCTGTATATTATGCTGGAAATTCTTGAACTGTCATATAGGTACAATGTCGACGTAGATGTTTTTTTATATATCATTTTCGGTTTTGACAAAAATGACGTCATCATTATACTTTTGGCATTGTTTTGACTTTTCCGTCTAAACCAGAAGTGAAATTTAAAATCCATTTATATAAAAAGTATTCCTATATAAAATGACAAATATTTTTTTTTATTAAACCATCACTTTTACCTTTATATCTTAGTTTAAAGGAGCAATCTAATGATGCCACTTCTTACAGTGTGGCACAAAAATAATGTTTTCCTGGATTTTAGAAATTTTTGATCCAGTAAGTGGCATCACTAGATACCTAATTTAAAAAAAAAACATTAGGACGGTCGGACGATTGAGTCACAATCTTATTATTTTTGAAACACGTTACTGAATCTACTAGTTATCGTTTTTAGATAATTTTATTAAAAAACGAAGTGATCGATTTAATTATTATTTTATTAAAAAACCTGTTACTCATAAAATAATCGCCTTTTTAGGCAGTTCTCGACACATTTTTTGTCATGTCTGTATATTAAATATAAAAATTGAATATTATAATTTAAAAAAAGTGACAAATGTGCAAGAGTCTTGCAGGTCGGTCTTGGTCTTGCGTAGTCTTGCACCCCTCGGTCTTGGTCTTGGTCTTGCATACCCCGGTCTTGGTCTTGGTCTTGCAAGCGAGAAGGCGGTCTTGGTCTTGGTCTCGGTCTTGGTCTTGCTGCAAGACCAAGACCAAGACCGGTCTCGCTCATCACTAGTATGATGCATATTGGTATAAATATTTTATTTGTTTAGTGTATCGTGTTTAACATATGTGGTTATTTAAATAAAGTAATTGCTAAAATATTTAATAACTTTTAGTTTTTTTTGATAATTGAATTAATTTTTAAAAGTAATTGTGACAGCTCCGATCGGAAGTGCGTACTGCATATTTTTTTAACTACAAGTTAAATATAAATCAAAAAAAAAAAAAAAATGAAACGAAAATTTGACGGATCGGATTGGTGGCTTAACACATCACAAGTCACATGTTTGTGCCATTTTTAATGGATGGGGACACGACAACTGTTTCTCTCCCCTTTTCTATACTTCTTGCGAAATTGTCTTTTGTCATAATACATTTTTTTTCTGTTAATCTGTTTTTTTTTGTTATTTTTTACATTCAGCTGGTCCAAACGCTTTTACTCCTAAATATGTGAAATGGTTACAGTAACAAAATGTATATACTAATTATCCACAAAATTGTGTAATCGTTTTAAAGCATTATTACGCACAATTTGTGTACTTTTTGCTCCCAACCTATTGTGCATTTGTTTGCAATGCAATGGGTTGGGTTAACAAAAGTACACAAACTATGCATTATAAATATTTAAAATGATTACACAATTTTATGAATTGGTAAAAATTAAGTTACTGCAACCATTTCACCTAATAATCTGATTTATTGTTTTACCAGTTTGAAGTAATCCACAAACAAAATTTCCTTGGCATCCAAAAACACTGATGCTAATACCTTCTTAGCCGAATTCTGAACCCTCTAACAATAAAAATAATTTTGCATTTATTTTTAGTAACACCAGAGTTAATTTAATTTATATCAGAAATTTTCGATTAAAATTAAAAACTGGAAAAAGGCAACAATAATTATGTAAACATTAAAACAGAAAAGGTTTATATTCTGTCAAACTTTTAGTACTTTTAATACATATTGGTAAAAGTAAACAAATAATTAAATTAATTCTGTAATTATTAAATATAAATACGAAATATTTTTTGTTTATTTCAAAAACGAAAAAATAAATAAAAAATCTCATTAACGAAATATTAATTTTATGTGCTCTTTTATTTCAATTTAAATATTTTTCAGGATTCTACGAAAAAAACCAAGATGAATAATTCAATTTTCTTTAAATACGAGGAAAACCACAAATATGGCCTATGTTTAGTCCTCATTAAATAATCCTGTACTTGCACAAAGTAACGTGCTACTTAATCTACTATTTTTAAAATTGTTTGCCCGAGGCAACAGGCCCTTTAAACATATTTTTTTATTGGCTAAAAATTACCCTTACTTAAATAACACATCTGCCAAATAATTTTATTACAAAATTTTATAACTGAGATACAAACACTAAAGATTCAATTCTAAAACCTTCGCACGAAAACGATATCCATGTCACGAGCCGCTAACCCCACATATTCACAAAGCCTGATCGACACAAGGCACTGCGACTAGGTTTTAATATATATTATGGATAATAGCAAAGTAAAAAGACTACCAAGTGGAGCTAAAAAGTAAAATACTATAAACTGCTTATTTTTGTATTGAAAAAAATACTTGAACAAAAAATGTTTTGCATTGATTTAAAAAGTCAGTAACCATGCCTGCAATAAAAACAATTTTATGGCATTGGTTCCGGAGCAAAAAACTAATATTGGAACCCAGCAGACCCCGTGTCGTCACAAGTTTTTTTGTCTGACGTCAAATTTTGTGAAAGTGAAGTTTAGATAATAAGTATTACGCAGAAACATATTTTTTCTAAGAAAAAATAGTTAGCAAGAAAAAGCTAGCAACAAAAACTTTATTTGAAAATTAATGCAAAAGATGGTCATTTTTGGATGTTCGAAAATCTTTTTAATATTTCAAACCAACAAAAACTTTATTTGAAAATAAATACAAAAGATGGTCATTTTTGGATGTTCAAAAATCTTTTTAATATTTCAAACCCATCTCGTCGTATCTAAATTAATTTGCGAAATAAATGACATCTTGCCCTTTCTCCACAAGAATCGTCATTAAAAATTCCTTTGAATCTTTTAAAATATCCACTTTCTATTTAGATTTGAAACTTTTGTATTCCCTCGGCAATTACTTTACTTGTGACAGAAGTAATGAATTTACCCCCGCTTGAAATGTCTAAAAATGGATCTCCGAAAATAAACCAGAGTTCTTTTGTTTATGTAGTGCTCATTTAGAACAGATGGCAAGCGAAATTGATGGGGTTTGCTTACAGGGCGAGTCGTTAGCTGTTTGTTGAAATATTTCGCAGATTTAAATTGGTTTTGGTAGTTTGTTATCGAAATTTTTTGATATATTACCTTAAAGTAAAATAGGTTTCTATTATTTTAATGATATTTTGACATAATAAAGGGGGTTTCTGAATACTATATGAATATTGAACGGTGTAATTCTACATGTAAAATTAAGATAGTTTGCTTTATGTAAGGCCAAGTATCGGCCTGACGCACTGTGTATATTAAACGAAAGATTTCAGCCACCTATTATAACTTCGTTATTGTTCCATAAGTATTTTAATTACCTGTAAAAAAAATTAAAAAGTTATGTCAAGTGGTTTCTGAGATATTTGAATTTGAAAATCATCCTTCTTTACTGACCGTTCATTTATTCATTAAGTCATCATAATTATGGGGCACTTTTTGAGGAACTAGAAACTTGAAATTTGGTATGTAAATAGATTTTAGCACACAAGTAAAGAAGTATTCTAAAAGTTGCAAATTCTTACTCGGAACATTACATCTATAACGTATGTATGGCTTTAAGCCATTGAAAATTATCTGATTATTAACAAAAAAAAACAACATTCTTGCAATGTACATTTAGAAGCTGCAAAATGCAACCCCGAAATTTATAGATAACAAGTTTGTATCAGAGCCCTTTTTGGTACTCACGATTTCGAAACTACACTTTTCAGCACTACTTAATGACAAATTAATTTTTCTTTGATCCCTGAGAGTTAAGAACGCCCGATTTAGTTTCTCCTCCACCTTTTCGGAAGAACTTTGTAGTTTTCAACCGCAGATCCTCACTGGCCAGAGGTCAGACAGAAAGTATACTTTTAAAGACTTTCCCAAACACACGCTTATATTTACATTAGAACTCTTTTTCTTAGGGATATCTGGCAATACTGGCAACAGCGCACTTCTTATGACAGACTGAATTGAAGCATGGAGGGGTGAATGTAAACTGCATACATGACAACGTGCCAAATGTACTAATATGGAAAGATAGGTGCATCGTAGACGAATGGTGCAGGGAGAAAGGCCTGTCGGTTAATCCACAAAAGACCGTTATCGTTCCCTTCACAAAGAAAAGAGCACTAAGGACACTCAGTGTCCAAAGCTTAATGGAGTGGAAATCCCCTTCTCAAAAGAGGTCAAGTACCTAGTAGTCATTTTTGACCAAAATATGAACTGGGGACCACACCTCAACAAAGTTGTTCAGAAGGCAAAATTCGCCCTCGGGAGATGTCGCAGGCTTTGTGGAAAAAGCTGGGGACTTAACCCAAAGATGAACCTGTGGTTGTATAAAATGGTAATAAGACCCATGATAACCTATGGCTCAGTTGCCTGGGGGCAAGGGTCACGCAGACCGTAGCAACCAGACAACTTCAAAGTGTGCAAAGGCTAGCATGCGTATGCATCACGGTAGCTATGAGAACAACCCCAACCGCAGCCCTGGAAGTGCTGCTAAACCTGCCGCCACTCCACATTTACATACAGGAAGAAGTAAAGGTGATACTCTATAGACTCAAACGAGGTCAAAGTCCAATTATAGGACACCAAAGGACCTCAAGATGGGAAATAGAGGAGGACCAAGAGGTCAGCTTACTGTCTGAGATGCCCTCAGACAGGTCAACCCCTCGTTTCATTTTCAACAGACACTTTCGGATTGTCATACCAGATAGGGAGGAGTGGAAAGAAAGCCCTCCAATCAAAGCCGATCATATCTGGTATACAGATGGCTCCAAGACCAACAAGGGAGTAGGAGCTGGCATCTATGAAGACAAGCCTAGAGAAAAGATAACCTTAAGTCTTGGTCAGCACGCCACGGTTTTCCAAGCGGAAGTCGCAGCAATAATGCATTGCGCCATGCGGGTTAAAGAAAAAGGGAGTAAAGGAAAACATATCGTCATTTACTCAGACAGCCAAGCGGCCCTAAAGGCCATCAGTTCTCTAAAAGTTAATTCCCAACTAGTGGGGACTGTATACTGGCCCTGGAAAACAAACTTACGGTAGCCTGGGTACCAGGCCACGAGCGCCACCCAGGTAACGAAGAGGCCGACGACCTAGCCAAAAGAGGATCAGCCATGGAAATGATAGGCCCGGAGCCATTCTGTGGAATCTCGGCAGACCGCTTTAAAGCCTATATTAAGAGTTGGGTAGACAGAGAGTTTCAAAGCTGGTGGGTCCAAACACCAGGACAACGACAGGCAAAGCAGTTCATTAAGACCTGCTCGGCCAAGTTTACTTCGGACCTACTGAGCCACAGTCGTAAGGTCGTAAGGATAACGGTAGGTCAACTAACAGGACATTGCAAACTCAACAAGCACCTGGAAAAATAGGCCTGGTGGAGGATAGCCTGTGTAGGTTCTGCCAGGAGACTGAAGAAACAGCCGTACATGTGTGGTGCCACTGTGAAGCACTATGTAGGCTTAGGTTTACTAGGCTTGGTGAGGAAAAGCCAAAACCGGCGAGATATATGGAGTGGCCAGTGTCAAGACTCTGGAGTCTAGTTAAGAAGACGGGCCTAGACAATATACTCTAAAGAATGATAGGAGAAACCACAATAAATCTGGTAAGGTTGCAGTGGTGGAGGTCATTTTTGCCATTTCCGCTTAAATAATCTGATCTAATCTAATGAAAAAATATAATATATCGCGACTTATTAAATTTTGGTCTTAACAATATAAAAACTCTTTGCTTGTTTACATAAATCATAGGACAAATCACAGGATTTAAAAAGTTATTTTTTAATACGAAAATAAAATACAAAACGCAATTTATTTACTTTGAACTGCTTTAAGCCAAAATGTAATAATATGTTTTTACCATTAAAAATATTATTTTTTATGCATAAGTATTTTGCATTGTGAATATTAAATTTGTATGCGTTCATTGCACAATGAATAAAGTCGTAAAAAATAGTTTCCGAGGAATTACCAAATTTAGGAGATCATGCTTTTTATGATTTTACTGTAAAAAAGACAGTATTTTTTATGTGTCACAAAAATTTAAATCTGTGGTCTAGAAAAAACATCTTTCGATAACTGATATCTGAAACATTATTATCTATATTCAGCAATGTTTCAATAATTTCAATTTACACATACTCATAAAATAAAAAAATACGGTTTATTCATATTTTATATTTTTTTGATTCGTTAATTTCCTTTCTTTGATGCCACGACCGCCACAAAAATATATTTTATATCTCCCAAGAGTATTAAAAACATTCAAAAAAGGTACGATTTCTTTTCGAAATTAAAAGCGAACATCCAATAATTCATGTACCTGAATAAAAAGCTTGTTATTCACAACTCGAACTCTGTAGTAAACATAGGAAATTGTACTAACTTCCGCTTGATATAAATCTTTTACTTGAGCTTCCTTTAAATTTTTAGAAAATCCCGTCGTACATCGGAGGAAATCTCGCCCATAAATAAAGTGGAGTAGATACACGAATATATATTTAGGTGATTGAAAGTTTGTTTGTGTTAAATTGACCTACTTAAAGAAAATTTTATAAAATTTGCATATAATAATATAAGGAAGCGCTTGTTAAAGAAAAATAAATATAGAGTATGTACGACATGTATCTGAGGCTTAATGATGCAGAAGTAGAGGCTGTGGTATTTCGTGATTTGCCGAAGACGTTTGATTGTGTGAATCATGAGACATTGCTTTGAAAAGTTAAGGTTAAGGAGATGAGAAAATAAAGCTCGCGACTTACAAGCCTAAACAAAAAGCTGTCATCTGGTTGGTATGCCTTGAGACTGGTTGCAACCGAACAGTTGAGAGTGTAGCGAAAAACGTATATTTTGCGCTTGGCATTATGGTATTTTTTTGTGAATATTGGTCTAATACCCTTTTTAGATCAGTCTCTATGATACAAAAGAGAGCTCTTAGAATCATGCACAAAATTCGCCGTAGGGATTCTTGAAGATATAGATTATTTCTCTCATAGAATTTTTCTTTGCAACTAAGACAAATTCTCAAAGAGATAAAATTTCGTAGTAAGTTCATTTTTTTACTTTTAGGTATGTCTTCCTACATTTGAAAATTTATCAAATACCCATTATAAACACAAAAATATTAATGACAATTCCTTATATGAAAGAAACTTTGAAAAAGATCTGTAGAATCGCAAATAAGTATAATGTTAAAACGGCATGTAAATCCCAAACCACTCTAAGAAGTATTCTTACTAAGACGAGACCGGACAACATTGTTTCAAATAATGACTGTATCTACCAAATTCCCTGTGATTATGGTGTCGTATACATTGGGGAAACAAAAAGACCACTCGAAATTAGAGTTAAAGAACACAAAAAACATACGGAACGAGTTGAAACGTCGAAGTCAGAGATTGTCGAACACGCATGGTCATAATAACACAGGATACAATGGTCGGGAGCAAAAATTATTCATAAAAAACCCACTAAAATCGAAAATTTAAAGAAGCTTAATTCTTGTAAACAACCAAAATGTATTTAGCAAGCCTAGTATCGACATTTCGAATATCTGGCAGCCATTGCTGAATCGTAAAACATCGATTAAGCTTCGGTAAACAACGGATAGTACAAGAATAGTTTTTAGTTGTTTTTTAGTCACTTGAAAACGTTTGGAGATACATCACTAACAGAAACGTTGTGTATCAATTTACAAAAAAGACAATGGAAGTTCAAAATTTTAGTGTTATTTTCCATATTGTTATGGCGGATTCGTGAAATAAAAAGTCCGTATTGGCTTAACCTTTATAGATTAATTTTATCCTGAAGACGTGGTAGATATCTTGACTTTTTAGGGTTTGCTGTTTTGTAAGAAAGGAATTATAAATAAGACAAACACTGTTCTTTGAATGAAATCCAAAATACCAAGGTCTGATTTGGAGTACATACAGAGTATACAGATAAGTAGAGTGGAAATCATTTCTGACTCGAAAGAAAAAGTTGTTGGGGCTATAGATAAAATGTGTTCTTGCCAGTTATGAAAGGGATTATCTGGCGGAAATTTGTATTTTATTAAAGCTTATAATATGACCTCCTTAAATTAACTATATTTATAATATTATGTAACTATGTTCGTCCATGGTTCAAAGATAACAATAAGGTTATGATCAAATATGAAACACCTCGTATTTTTCCTTTGACGTGTAAACATAAAAATATCTTTTAATAACAATTTTTAAATTATTTGCCTCATAAAATTTGAGCATAATCAAAGTTTATTGACAGTAAACCCGTTGACTGTATGGAAAAGATAACTTCGCCAAGATAAGGACAAAATTAGCAAATATAGCCCAAACAAGATAATGGGCACACAATAAAAGCAGACAAAACTTTTATCTGTTTTTGCATACTACGCTTTAAAAGTACCCACTAAACAGTTTTTAGTTTTTGGATTTTAGATAAGAGCGGTAACTGGAACATTTTATTCAGTTTACAATTACTAGGCGCTTTTTTATATGCTATGTGTATTTCTCTTGGTTATAGTTGTGGCATACACAAAGACACTTTTATTTAAATTGACAGCAATAAAAGCCAGTCATTACTATAATTGTTTTCCCGAGGTGGATATTTGCCAACACTGGTTTGACACTGACAACAGCGCGCTAACTATTTGGTGCCAGAAATTTTGGCCCTGGTCATTTGAGCACCGACCGTTTTCCTATGTGTTAGTTATTTTTTATAATCATGGAATAATATTTGATGGGTTTTAAATGTTTTTTAAGTATGTTTATAGCAAAAATTAAGGTTGATAATTAGAAATGATAAATTACAATTGTTGCCGAAAGTAAGCAACTCCATCACATTTCGAAGAATTTTTCGGGAGGAGATCAATTGATTTTACTTAAACTAGGGAATCTTGAAGTACATTATAAAAGATTTCCAAAAACCAAATTTTAGTCGTCCAAGTGCTATAGGTCACGTGGAATAACTATTTAAAGGCCTAAAATTCAATATTTTCAGCCTATTTTTGAAAATTTAATTTTTAAAAACCTTAAGCCGGAATTGTAGTATATATAGTATGTATAAAAAATATTTTGGTCTCCTAAACCATTTTACTTTTATTTGAGCGTAGTTGAAAAAAAAATTAAAAAACCAGTAAATTGATAATTTTTAAATAGCCGCAAAAATTCATATTTTTTTTTCATTGATGTATGCTCTTCAAGCGAGTAACTAAAAAAATTATTATTGCAGGCATAATCGGTAATATTGCGTTTCATAGTATGTTGAAAAAATTGCAAACTTTAACCCTCCAGTACAGAGTTCTATCAACTCAGAATCGCACAAAATTTTGGAGTACGTAGTGTACCTAATTTCACTGCAAGTACAGACTACCTTCAGGGTACGTTTTTTGGATTCGCTGATCCCTCAGCTCGGAAATTCTGGCGTCACCCCTTAAAATGCAAAAAACACCTTTTTAGGGTTTTTTTAATAAAAACCTTATGAAAAAGCTCTTTAGGCGCCTAGAAAATATTCTCAGGTTACGTTTTTTGGGTCGTTGATTTCGATTTCGGGGGTCCCAAAACCTTTAAACTTTAGCGTCGCCCCTAAAAGGGCAAAAAACACCTTTTATAGGGTTTTTTTTTTAAGAATAATCTTAGAAAACATTTATAGAAATTATTGAATATTGACAAGAATTTGTATTTTTTATGACATTATATTAATTTAAGCATAAGTTAAATTTTAGGGTAATTCATTGAAGGTGAAACAACCCCCAATCATCCCTAAAATATCGTACAATAAAAAAATGCAAACAAAAGACTATTGTGCTTTTTGCCTAAAATTCTAGATAAATAGCCATTTTACGACCAAAAAGAATAAGTACCGCTCGCACCCTTTTTGGGGGCTTAAAATATATTTTATTCGAATTAAAAGTAAAAGAGTGAGTTACATTTTCTTTGTATTCTTCTCTATTTTATCAAAAGTTTTACTGACAAAAGAGTATTAGCATATGTTTTCATCCTTCTGACGAGAAAAGCTACCCCTAAAATATGTTAAATAAAAAAATCCGCAAAAAAGAATATTTTTTTACAATTTGCCTTAGTTAAAAAAATAAGTAGTTTTTCAATTTAAAACAAGTAGAGGTGACGCTGGGGTTCAAGGGTTTCGGGACCCCGAAATTCGGAATCAGCGACCCAAAAAACATATCCTGAAAGTATTTCTAAGTGCCTAAAGAGCATTTTTATAAGTTTGTATAAGATTTTCGTTAAAAAAAACCAAAAAAGGGTGTTTTTTGCATTATTAGGAGTAATGCCAGAATTTTTAAGCTGGGGGACCCCAAAATTCAAAATCAGCGATCCAAAAAAGGTACCCTGAGAGTAGTTTCCACTTGCAGCGAAATTGGGCACCCAGGGCCTGCGTTTTGAATGGACTAAAGTCCTTAAAGGGATTTTCTTGGACCGAACTTCTACACTTGTCTATAAAAGTTGTGGTTAGCTTTTTTTTAACTGTTTGATCCGTTATACCTTAGGAATGGTGGATTTTAGGAAAAAAAGTATGAAAATATTTTTATAGATAATTTTATGACCTACAATTTTTGTCTAAGCTAATTTTTTGATAAAACTTGCCATTACCATGTCATCCCAATTAGAAAATCATTGTCATATATATCGCAGTTAAGATTAAATGAGTCGTAGTTTTAAAAAACTTGGCGGCTATACGTAAAGGATAAGTACTGACTTAATTTTGTGGCGACAGCGAACATGATTGTATTTTCTAGTTATTAACTTCCCCCCTTCCCTATTCTCAGGGCAAATTTTTTAAAATGCATATTTTTAGTATAAATACGGTAATCTGTGCCTTATTGCATTGGATTTATTAAAAAAAAACATAATTTGTGTTAAATTAGCTAATTGTATTAGTTTGTGAAAGATTACCTATATTTTAGTGAAGAAACATGTTTTACTAATTTGAACCCAGTTTTCCTGCAATTTTTAACAGTTTCTTGAGAAAAAAATTACAGAATATTTTTTCGGCAAATTAAAATTGTATCCTTGTTGAAAAGTAAATTATTCCTATCATTTCATCATTAAAAATTTCTTATACTCTGTAACTTTATTTTTATTTAGTTTGGGGAAAAACATAAGAGATCGATTTTGTAGACAATTATTTTTTTTTATATGATAGTTAAAACCGAAATTAGAAAAAATCATATTGTTATTTTAAAAATAGGAAAAAAAATCTACTAATGTGAGTTGCGCAAGAGCAATTTAAAATGTAAATGCAAGAATTTTAAGACAAAGTTGCAGCTAGGGTCATCCGTTTGGTTTTGAAAATAAAAATCTGGGTTAAATTTAAACCGCTTTCGTATATAGAAAAAGTATTAAGAAATCTATAAGCAATAAAGAACAACTTAACAAATACTCAAACAGATTTTGTAGGTACGCCCATCTTGGACGCTGCAATCAAAATAATTTAGTGCCATAAAATGTTTACTATAGGCCATCTGTGTAGTTTAAGATAATTTTATTTTATTTTTAAGCTCATTCTTCTTAAAAGATCTTTGAAAATGGTCGTGAGACCGAAACACGTTCAGATCTATCTGAATAAAAATTGTGAAACTTTCAGAGTGTTTTATTTAAATTAAATTTGTTACAATGTTTCACCTAGAGCCTACGCAAATTCAATAGAAATTATTATAATTATGCTGTGCATAAACCGTGTTACATATAATTTCAATTGACAAATTCTGCAGGACACTGGAGACATATACACACGGTAGTTGTCAATGTAATTGGATGCCTTTGAATTATGTGCATATTAGTAGTGTGACGATAGCATAATTAACAACGAAACATTGTCATAGATAATATAGACATTCGTGAAATAATTTCTTCAAATATGGGTATCTGTTAGTGCCTAACAAAAAACTGTAATTGGAAATACGATATCGAATACTGCACCTTGGCTGAATTAGTGTCATAACTCAAATAAATTATAATTTAAAAAAAAAACTAAAAACCACGCTTTTATATCACATAAAAGATTGTGTTATTTTTTTACTATAATATATTTTTAGGTCTCAAAACAACATAAAAGGTAATCCTAATCTAGAGCCTCGATTTTTTAGTGTAGCTCAAATTTGTCAAGAAATCTAAATTTTCTTCATTCCTGTTTATTTTTTTTAATTAAGTTTTGTTTTAATGTTAGGGTTCTCAATGGAATTTTTTAAAAAATTTTCAAAGTTTTTTATTCAGAATTAGTTTGGAATATATTTTTTTTAATATTCCTATTATTTTTTCCCAAAATCGAAAATTATTTCACATAAAAGTTAGAAGCGGTCCATTGTAATACGTTTGACCTAATAGTTCAATTTTTTTATGTATGTAGAAAAATGCTGCAGCGACATCTATGGTACCATAATTATACCATTTATTTATTTTACATATGTTTTAGCCGTAAGGATTTTTTAAACTATATTTTTAAACAAGAATAACATTTACCATCGTTTTTGAATGGTATACACTAATCTGGATATTTTTACCTTTTATTCTAATGATCCTAGTCAGGACATTGTACAAATTTTTAACTTACAATAGGTAAAAATTACCTTAAAAGATCCCGTTACATACAAACATACCTACAAGTCAAGCCAATATAAGCGTGGTAAAAATCAAAAAAATTAAAAAATTGTGACACTAATAGACTAAAGAACTAAAAAATTAACAAAATATTGTTGAAGACCACAAGGGAAAAAGACGGAATGTCACAAAATATCATCTACGAGAAATATTGATTTTAAATTTTGGAACTTCTAAGACTATTTAACTTAAAAATGAAATGGTTGTAATATGTCAAATTTTGCATTACATATTTAAAAATACTGTACTTCATTCTTTATCGCAAAAATTAGTAATATCCACAAAAAACTCAATTTCCAAAGTAAAGAATGTCCAAATTTACGAGGTCACCTATCATAGTTGTAGTATCGGGTTTGTTTTGTTCCATATTGATTTAAGACCAAAAAGTATTGTTCTATGAATAATAGTACTAAATAACCAAAAAGAGTTCTTATCTTCGCAATTTTAATGTTGTTCATTTTTCAATAGTTGTGGGCGTATTGAGAGCAGAACACTTTCAGAGCTTTCAGATCTTTAAATTTAGTAAAATTAGAACCGATAATTTACATCGATATTCCTTGTTCGTATTATTTTGCCGATACGGCAAAATATCCCTATTTTAAAAAATTCATGTTTTTCTCCTGTGTCTGATATTTTAGACGTGGGACCTAATCATAGATATATAATATATATATATATATATATATATATATATATATATATATATATATATATATATATATATATATAATATAATATATATATATATATATATATTCTACTAACGCACTGCGACTTGTTCTTCTACAAGAGATGTCTTTATAATAAAATATAGATATTTCGCTAGTAGATGGCGATGCTAATTTAATTTTTAATATTTTGTGATATTCCTTGTTTTTCCCTTGTGGTCTTCTTCTACTAAGAGTAATTTTTTTAGTATAAAAATATTATTTAGTATAAAAATACTATTTAGTATAAAAATACTATGGGAACATAAAAAATTACGTCACATATGTCCACTTTTATTATCTGTTGAATAAAACAGATTTAATTGTGTGTTAAACTCTTTTTGGAATAAAATTCTGCCTCTATTTCTTATTCTAAAAAATGTCATCTATAACGACAAGGGTAGCGTAGTTTTAATTGTTATAGAAAAATGAATCATAAAACGTTTTGTGAAAACTCAAAAGATTTAAAAAAAAAAAGTAATAAAGAACCCTAACTAAAATAGACATAGGAACGGAGCGGGTGGACGGGATGTGAGGTGAGAGGGGAGGCAACAATCAGCCAATGTTGTGCGCCTTCATCGGTCGCCGCTCGCATTCATTCAAGCTATTTCTGATTTTTATATATTTTTTTAACTACTACCTTCACTGCTTATATGAAACTTATATGGTAAAACAATAATTAAAACAAACAATATAATCTAGGAATTTCTTTTTCTGCCCCCTTATATACAATCCTGGCTACGCCCTTGACCTATATATACAAATACTCTAAGACGTTTGCTTACGTTTAAAAATTCCCACAGAGACCTTTGCCTGGTTTTTATGTTAATTATTATCTCGTGAAAATGAAGATCAAGTCTAGGCATTATATCAAAAGCCCTCAAAAGCAAATAGGTCACGACGATCTTTAACAAAGCGTTCTAACTATTAGGTTATATTAATTGCTGTTGGTATGTTGTCTATGGTTCTTCCTAAATATTCTCATCATCTGACTTATAAGACACTATATCTTATGTTGGAACCTTCAGACATTCAGAGTCATTTATTTTCTTTAAAGATTTAATTTTTGTCTACCTTGTAAAAGTCCTTAATTTTATTATCATTTTCCATTCCAACGTTATCTTTATTTCTCAATGTTTTAGCTAAAAGTGACAATAAAAGATCGTCTTTGTTATTCGAGATTTCCAATGTTCTTCTATAAGAGATGTCTTTACAATAAAATATAGATATTTCGCTAGTAGATGGCGATGCTAATTTAATTTTTGATATTTTGTGATATTCCTTGTTTTTCCCTTGTGGTCTTCTTCTACTAAGAGTAATTTTTTTAGTATAAAAATATTATTTAGTATAAAAATGCTATTTAGTATAAAAATACTATGGGAACATAAAAAATTACGTCACATATGTCCACTTTTATTATTTATAGAATAAAACAGATTTAATTGTGTGTTAAACTCTTTTTGGAATAAAATTCTGCCTCTATTTTAGATTCTAAGACAGTTATGACCTCAGAAACTTAGGTTCAATCCGATTGAAAACTTTCAAAATATCCCCTAAATATACGATATTAATGCCTTTGATTTAGGACGTTCCGAGTAAAATGTGTACAGTTTTCAGAATTTCTTCTTTACTTGTGTCCTAAAATTTACTTACATACCAAATTACTAATATCTTTATGTGAAACGACAACGAAGTTATGATAGGGGGAAACACGCTGAGATGTTTCGTGTAATATGCACACTACGTAAGTCAGGTCGGTAGTTGGCATAGGGTACTATCATGTTCCTAGATACTGTTATTAAGACAATAACGGTGCGTCAATACTTAGGTTTTAGGCCTTTGTAAACTGCCCTGGAATTGTAATAAAAATAAGTATGTGCTTATCAAACCACACTCTATAAAATACCTACGTGGATTAACAACCAAATAGTCCAACCCGACATGTGACACTGTATATGTTTGGTACGTCATTGATTTCAGTTAAAGTTATAATGACACTAATTTTAGTATTTATTTAAGTATTGTAAAACTAATGGTGCAATAAAACGTTTCTTATTTTTTTTGAGTTATAACATAACACTATTTGAGCGAAGAAGCGATATTGCTTCTAATATATTCTTGAATTATCAAGATACTTTTAAGATATTATACAAAAAAAGCAGTGCAGTTTTATCATAAAAATTCAGTTTTTTATTAAATCTAGCTTGTTGCACTGCAACACCATGTTATTTGGGTACAAGAAACTTTTTATTTTGAAAATATATTGCCAATAAACGTAGTGGTGAACATGTATAGAATACACCCCTATCCCCCTTTAAATTATTTGATCGCCACAAAACACCTTATGTAAATTGAATGTGTCTGAATTAGGTACATATAATTAAAGCCGATCTTGTCCTATTTTTACCTAATTTTTCTTAATTACTTTTGGGCCTTATAACTCTAATAGAAATATTAATCGGAAAAACCATACACTTTCAATAACTCTGTTTCAGAGAAGCAGCTGGAATTTCTGTTATTTCAAGAACAATGTACTACTTCGTCAAAAGCAAAATCTTATGTGAATATATTTGGCCCGAAAATTCCGATAGTTTACCGAAAAGCTTTGTGTTGAGTTACAACCAGAGGTTTGGTTTTAGAAAAATTAGTGATGTATATGTATATATGTATATATATATATATATATATATATATATATATATATATATATATATATATATATATATATATATATAATAATTTTTAAATATTTATATATATATTTATATATATTATATATATATATATATATATTTATATATATATATATATATATATATATATATATATATATATATATATATATATATATATATATATATATATATATAAATTCCGCTTTTCATGAATATACCCTGATATCTCCGTAATTAATTTTCTTTAAATTTTGGTGGTGATTGTATGTTAGAAAAATGAAGTATTTGGCATAGTGAACACTTATATTTACCATTGGCGTGCAGTCTTAGGGGGTAAAAAAGACTTGATTTTTTGAGAAAAGTTTATTAGGGCTAATTTTAAATATTTTTTTTCTGTCAGATTTTAAATCAGCATCCCCAGAAACTCCTTAATTTATATTTTTAAAATCTCAAGAGCTGATTTTAGCAAAAAAAATATTTATTTATTTTGTAATTTGTTTAATATATCCTTTATTTAAAACCATTATATCAAAATTACAAATTACATTATTTCAGATTTCTATATTTTCAGCATAACTACCTTCTAAAACAATAAACTTTTCAACAATTCTTCAAGTTTGGAAAAACATTTCTTGACTAACCAGAACTAATCTATTCTTGTAGTTTGCTGTCAGGAAATTACTCCCCCAACTTTAAGAAAAGTGAATGTACGTTTAGGAAGAATTGTTGAAAAGCGTTTTGTTTTAAAAGGTGGTATGTTGCAAATACAGAAATCCAAAATAATGTTATTTGTAATTTTGATATAATAGTTTTTTATAAAGGATTTATTAAAAAAAAGTGACTGTTAAGATTTTGAAAATATCAATTAGGGGGTTTTTGGGAATGCTGATTTTAAAACTGACAAAAAAAGTTATTTAAAAAAAACCCCTAAGTATTTATAAAATTAAATAAAGTGACTATGCAATACTATAATTTTCTAAATAAATCACACAATATTTAAAAAATATATTAATAATAATGAGATATCAGGGGTATTCATGAAAACGGGACAAGTAGGTAATTAATAAGATGTATATATAATATATATATATATAATATATATATTATATTATAAATAAATATATATAATTATATATATATTATATATATATATATTATATATATATATATATATATATATATATATATATATATATATATATATATATATATATATATATATATATATATATATAAATATATATACATGGGCGTAGCGAGGCAGGGCAGGGAGGGGCAGCTGACCCCCTTAGAAGAGCGGTCGTTCACTGGTAAACTGTGATTCTGACGAGCTTCATAACTTGCGACGCTACTTATAAGACCTAAGAAACTAACAGGCTTAAAAGCTGGCTTGTGAAATCCAACTATACGTGATGTGATCTTTAATATAATTTTTTTCACATCATTTCTTATTTTAAAAAATGTCATCTATAACGACAAGGGTAGCGTAGTTTTAATTGTTATAGAAAAATGAATCATAAAAGGTTTTGTGAAAACTCAAAAGATTTAAAAAAAAAGTAATAAAGAACCCTAACTAAAATAGACATAGGGACGGAGCGGGTGGGCGGGATGTGAGGGGAGAGGGTAGACAACAATCAGCCAATGTTGTGCGCCTTCATCGGTCGTCGCTCGCATTCATTCAAGCTATTTCTGATTTTTATATATTTTTTTAACTACTACCTTCACTGCTTATATGAAACCTATATGGTAAAAATAATAATTAAAACAAACAATATAATCTAGGAATTTCTTTTTCTGCCCCCCCCCCCTTATATACAATCCTGGCTACGCCCTTGACCTATATATATATATACAAATACTCTAAGACGTTTGCTTACGTTTAAAAATTCCCACAGAGGCATTATATCAAAAGCCCTCAAAAGCAAATAGGTCACGACGATCTTTAACCAAGCGTTCTAACTACTAGGTTATATTAATTGCTCTTGGTATGTTGTCTATGGTTCTTCCTAAATATTCTCATCATCTGACTTATAAGACACTATCTCTTATGTTGGAACCTTCAGACGTTCAGAGTCATTTATTTTCTTTAAAGGTTTAATTTTTGTCTACGTTGTAAAAGTCCTTAATTTTATTATCATTTTCCATTCCAACGTTATCTTTATTTCTCAATGTTTTAGCTAAAAGTGACCATAAAAGATCGTCTTTGTTATTCGAGATTTTCAGTGTTTCTGTTATATTTTCGGAGGTATTATAGTCTGTAATTCCAGATTTGATGAAGCAATTTTAAATTGTATTTCGCTCAAGAGTGAGTTTCACTTTTTATTGGGACCAGTTTTGCGTATCCGCGGTATCCGCGTTCGTACAAGAGAGTGTCCATCACAATAAGGTGGCAGTAACTGCTATGAAAATCGGTATCGTAATGCACTGCGTACGTTTTCGGTATTCATAGCAGTTATTGCCACCTGTGCCTTCTTTTGTATTTCTATAGGCAACATTCTGGGGTTTTCAAAAAAGGTTTACTAAAAAAATATAATAAGGGTTTTTGTTAGTAAAAGTGAAGATATTATTTTAACTATGCATCATTCATGTTATAAATATTCAGTCCTAATTTGATATTTCTGAAAAACAAAAAATTGAATGCAAAATTCTTATCAAAATACTATTAGAAAGTAATTATTTTACTAAAAAATATGTAAAGATTGGACATGGACACAAAATTGCATTAAAAACAACTTCTTAAAATTCTCTCAATAATGCCATTTTGGAAAAATGGCAATTGTCATATCCAATAACAGGTGTCATTTTAACCAGTGATTCTTAATAATTTTTTATTGAATTTGAAGCACACATCAATGCCAATTTCAAAACTTCTTTAAATTTAAATGACGCCGTTTACTCTGCGCAAGCGTCGCGCCATGAGATGGTAGACAGAGGACCAGCAGGCACACTCCGTAACACCATAGAGAAGAAATTTCCTGTCTATAATAGAAAATCTGACTGACTGGGCAGCCCACTCCCAATTGATATTTAGCCAATTAGTAATCGGCTACTCCACCATACAACTCCAACAGGCTGGAGTTCTCACAATATTAAAGTAAAATGACAAACAGATTATAAATATAACTAATAAATAAAAATAAGATAATATAAGTACATTTAATAAATGCTCAAGTTATGCTGTGATACCACTGTGATACCGGTATGTTGGGTTACCTAGCAAAAATTTGTGATTTCTTTCCGAGCATGGAGCCTAAAGATACGAGCACCATCTTTGGGTAACAAAAATGGCCCTCAAATTGCAGTAAATTAGGATGGCGCTGGTGTTCTAGGGGACCGTTTTTAAACTTTACTTTATTAAAATGTTAATAAGTATAGTAGCACGGTGTTTATTTTTCCTTGTACACAAAACTAGTTTTTGTTTTGTCTGTTTTTTAAGTACAGTTGCGGCCATAAAATTTCGGGCAAAATTTGACAATCCGTGTCAAAATCATTGATTTTTCGTAAACCAGGCTTTCACCTGATAATTATATATTTGAAGTACACAGTCACGTTCACAGGCCTTTTAATATCAATTTCTTAGTTGAAACAAAACAAACAAAGACTTGAAGTAAGCAAAATTCCATTAATTTATACAGAAAACTAAAATCAAATTGAATATCAACTAATAAACTATAAAACAAAAATCAGTATTTTATGATAGCTTCTTTTCGATCACCAACGCTAATCTTTTAGGAATCGAAGCGAACAATGTTCTAGTGTAATCCTCAGTCAAACTATTCCACGCCTTTTGAATTTGTGCCCATAACTCTTCTTCATTTGCGGGCTGAACATGTGTTGACTGGATTTTTTTAACTATCAGTCCCCATACATTTTCCATCGGGTTGACGTCGGGACTTCGCGATGGCCAGGGAAGGATTCTAACCTGGTTGTTTCTTGACCAGTCGGTGACCCTTCGGGCTGTATGGACCGGACAGTTGTTGTGCTGATAGATACAATCATTCCCATAGACATTATAGGCCGCTGGCAGCATGATATTTTGGAGTATTTCTTGATAAGAATTGGCGTTAAGTCTGCCCTGTATATGATGGCAAACGCCCACCCATCCTGCGCCGATACATCCCCAAACATTGACCGAAAACCTACCACTCTGTTTTATCTTTTGGGTGTATGTCTCTTCAAATCTTGAATTTGGGGTCTATATACTCGCATACTTCCATTAAAACTTGACTGGAAAACTTTTTCATCACTAAATATTACCCTTTCCCAGAAACGTATTTCCCGTGGTAGGTATTCTAGGCAAAATCCAACCCTTTCTTGTTTATGCAGCGCCGTGCTGTTCTGTCGGAGCCAGGAAAAATTGTTTCTAGTTTTGCAGAAGAGGCTGTTTTAAAAGGATTTCTTCGAACGCAGCTTATCAAGTTTTCGTTTTGTTCCTCGGTGGATATGTGTGGACGACCGCTACCTTCCTTTCTCTCGTGCGAACTTCTATCATGAAATTTTTGTTTGATATCATGAACCGAGCTCTTTGGCACTCCGACTCTTTCCGCAACAGATTTTTCTGAGTAGCCCTCCTCCAGCAATGTAACAACTTGAACTTTTTTGCTACTGATATGCGTGGCATGGTTCGAAGAACTTGATATATTTTTGGACAATAACAGATTTCGAATTAGTGTCAAAGTAAAGGTAAGCTGGTAACTGAAGGCTGTTTTACAACACGTAAAATCGTTACCCGAAATTTTGTGGCCGTAACTGTACATATTGTTACGTTGTCTCGTCTGTAGAGTCTGTTGATTTGTTAGCAAAAATTAAAACAAAAAATACATTAATTACTTTTTGTTTCCTGTTAGTTATTCCTCAGAAATAACTAGCGTGGGAGCTCTAGTTAAAGCCCTTTTATGTTTGTATCCAATTTCGGTAGTAAAAAAATAAGTTTGCGCATATTTGCGATCTTAAATTTTCAGATATTTAACATCTCTAATATCTAAATTACAAGACTTTTTGATAAATACCGTACATTTCTACAGCCCCTACTGCTTATAACCAAACCGCCAAGCACGAAATAACGATTTTGTGTAGTCAATGTTCAAGTTAAAGCGTCTTAAATTCCAAAACATACATAGAGACATTGTTGTTATAAGGCATTATGTTGGTTTAAAGTCGTTTAAGTAGTCTCTAGTCAGAAAACCAAGTATGAAATAGTTTGTTTTTAAAGGCACGTAGGAAAACACAATAAGCTGTGCGGATCTAATAGCACTTAACGATTGGAACGATCGAAATTTTAACAAATATAAGGAGATTGTAATGTTATTTTTAAATTTTAAGAAATAATATTTGTATTTGATTTTACTTCTCGAAATTGAACACGTTGCTTTAGAAAATACAAAGCGTTTTTGGAAAACGATCGCTAACGGCTTGTAAAAATCGTATTTTCAACTTCTACGTATCAAAAAAACAAACTCGCCGTTTAGTAGTGTCGGGCAAGTGTTTTAGACGTTTTAAAGCGTTTTTTAAGTCCCTTTCTTTTCTTCTAGATGTGTGAACTTGTGTATTAAGCTTATTTATACGCGTTGAAGATAGCAAACGTTGCAAGAGTGACTGCAAAGTTAGCCTATTTTCTCACCCTTGCCAGAGACCTTAAAAAAATCCTAAAAATGTTCTGCATATGTTAAATTATTGGTAATGAAAAATCAAGATGAGCATATTTTTTGGTTTTTCGAAAAATGTCCAAAATCACCCCTTATTAGGGGTTGATGTGATGATGCAAAACTGAAATATACACGCCGGGCAAAAAAATTTCTTAGGTGCAGAGATTTTCAGTGCGATAAAAGGAGATGTCAATTTAATAGGCAAAGGCTTGAGCGAAATAAAGACAGACAGAAAACTTGCTGTGATTGATTCCCCTTCTCCCGGCCCAACAAAACAAGGGGAATACACCGGGCAGGTCATTGGGCGGACAGGGATCGGTACTCGTCAGCAGTGTTGCCGATTCGTTAGGAATTCCCCGAAACTTGAGAAATTTTAAAATTTATAGAGAATCGTGGGGAATCGACCCATCAACAAATTTTTAATTAAAAAAATCCGATTTAGTTTGAACTAGTATAATTTGTAAATGATTATTTGTTTTGTAATATTTCAATTATATTTAAATAAAATTAAAATAAAGTTTCAAAGTAAACTTTACTTAAATTTTCGCCATTATAGAGAATGGGCAATAAGTAGGGAATTATTAAATAACAAATGAAAAATTTTAATTCTAGAATCGCATTTTTGGGAGATTTTTTACTGTATTTTTGTTATTATGCGGTCATGTTAATTACAGTGGTATTTAATATAACAGTTATTAAAAGGTTACTTAAATTTTATTCTAAGGAATATTTTGTATAAATTGCAATTTAATATTTAATGCGCATTGATGTCAATTTCACGTATCAATTTATAGTTTCTATTTAGTAATATCTGTTTACTCTCTACGTTTTGGGATGTGCAACTTTGCAACCCTATCTTTATGTTTACAGACTAATAACATCAGCTATAGTTTACCAGACGTATCAGGTTGCAAATAAGGGGTTAAAATTCTATTCTATTTTGTTGTGGTAAAGGAGAGAGAGCCTTTTACTTAAAAAAGTATCGAATTACAGCTGTGTATAGTTAGGTACACGTGTCCTAACGAGACAGGCTACACTTAATAAAGATATTTTCTGGCATTTCACATAAATACTACGAGGGATATTTAAATAAAAATACATTCCTATACAAATTATAAAAAAAGCCATTCTACTTTTTGAAAGGGCCTGTCTAATTTGCTGATCCGCAAAATATTTTTCTGTTCGACTGTTTCTAATTAAGCTAACTCTCTGAAATTTTGCGAAATCCTAAAGGTAGTAAACACCAATTATACGTATTAATGACGATTCAAAATATCCATCCCAAGGGTTGTTTATCCAACGCCTTTGTAAAAAGCTTGCTGGTCGACCATTTCTAATAATCTCAAGGCGATGAAACTTTGCAAAATAATTAAGATAGTGTCGATCAAGAAGCTGTAGTAATGGCAACTCAAAATAACCACCCCAGGGGTCGTTGTATAACCTCTCTAACCAAAAAGCTTGCTGATCGACCACTTCTAACATTGTCAAGACGATGAAACTTTGCAAAATAATTAAGAAGGTACCGATAAAGAAACTGTATTAATGGAAACTTGAAATAACCACCCCAAGGGTTGTTGGTATCATCCATTAATACAGTTTCCTTATCGGTACTCTCTTGATTATTTTGCAAAGTTTCATCACCTTGAGATTATTAGAAATGGTCAACCAGCAAGCTTTTTTACAAAGGGGTTGGATAAAACAACCCTTAGGATGGTTATTTTGGATCGTTATTAATACATATTTGGTGTTTAGATTTAAAAGTTGGGAATGAAAAGACTAACCGCTGAGTCTGATAAGTAGATTCTGTGTTGCTCTGTTGGAAGCTTCTAGGGAAAGAATTACATTGGCTAATTTTGTCTAATAATGTCTACTAAGAAAACAAAATCCCCCTTAGCTGGTCGGTGGGCAAGAATAGAAAGGTTTTTTTTTTAATAGTAGGATCATTAATAAGGCGAAGTACAGCTTTTTTTTGGATGAAATCAAGAATGCCAAGGTTTGTGGGATACGCCATACACCAGACATAAGATTAGTATTAAGGGGGTCTGATTTAAATTTTAGCTAAACTGCGATTTGGATGAGAGAAAAAATCGTTGATCGGAAGAAGAAATAGAGATGGTACCAGTACTGAGCTTTTCGATACATCAGCAATAATTTGGTGAAGGCTAGAAGAGTAATCTTCTACAACAACTGATATACTTTGATTAAAGAAACTTAAGAGCCAAGAACAACTATAAAAAAAAAGTTGTTAATTCATTTTGGGGGAAATGTTGCACTCGTAAGGTCTTCTAGTTTTCCAAGAGAATGCCCTTGGCATAAAAAAATTCGAAAGAAGAAAATTAGGATACCTACAGTTTCAATTTTTTTAAGTCGATTGCTAGTATGCCATTTAGCCTAAAAAAATCTTAATTTTAAGGGAATAATTGAAAAAAAATTAGCAGTAAATTGTTTAGCAAATAATTCGCCTTTTATTATTTATGTAGACTCTTTGGGCAAAAAATATTTATAGCAGAGGTACCCAAATCTAACTTTTTATGGCTCTGTAGCAAATACGGCCACCTTAAACACATATATTTTATCGTAAACTACACCAATAACAATAAAAGGTTATTAGTAAGATAATTTGAAACATTGGAGATTTTGCTCCAAACACATCTACCAGGATCAAGAGAAACTCAACTTAATGAGACCTACCCAGACGTCAATGTTCCGAATATTCGGCCCACAAGAAGCGACTGGGAAGTAGCAAAGGAAATCATAACCTACGAAAAAATCGAGTGGGCAATTGAATCATTTGAAGCCTACAAAGCACCTGGACCTGATGGGATAATCCCAGCACTACTACAGCATGGAAAGCAAACCCTAGTTCCACTGCTTTGCAAACTCTTCCGTGCAAGCCTAGCTACGAGCTATTTGCCCAATGCATGGAAGCAGACTAAAATGGTCTTCATTCCAAAGCCGGGTAAGGACTGCTCCCAGGCAAAGGGACTTAGACCAATTACATTGTCGTATTTTATGATAAAAACAATGGAAAAACTGATCGACAGATATGTCAGGGAAAACTCTCTGACAGAGAGGCCACTCCACAAAAACCAACATGCCTATCAATCAGAAAAATCATGCGAATCTGCTCATCATCAACTGGTGACCAGATTAGAACTCGCACTGAACAACAAGGAAATCGCACTTGCTGCATTTCTTGACATTGAGGAGCTTTTGATCGAACCTCCTTCAACTCAATGGCCGCGGCTCTTGCCAGACATAATGTTAACGACACCATTTGTAGGTGGATAAACAACATGTTACTTGGCAGACGAGCGCAAGCAACGTTATTCAGGAAACAATGGAGGTGTCAGTGGTCAAGGATGCCCACATGGAGGGTTCTATCCCCACTACTGTGGGATATGGTTGTTGACGAACTCCTGGTGGAACTGAATAATAATGGCTTCTATACCCAGGGGATGCGGATGACATCACTATACTTGTCGTGGGGAAGCATAACAAAACAACCTCGGAGCTTATGCAAAGGGCACTGAGAATTGTGGAGGGATGGTGCAACAAGGAAAACCTTACTGTTAATCCTGGCAAAACTGCGCTAATACCCTTCACTAGACGAAGGAAGCTGGATGATTTAATATCTCCTAACTTCTTCGGTACCACACTAGGCTATGTTCAGGAGTTAAAGTACCTTGGATTAACTCTGGATTCTAAGCTAACCTGGAATCCACATATGCAGAATGTGATTAATAAGGGCAAAATGGCTCTAATGGCTACCAAAAGAGCTGTGGGGAAGAATTGGGGATTTCAGCCACGCATAGTACACTGGTTGTACACTGCTGTGGTAAGACCCATGATAACCTACGGTTCAACTATCTGGTGGCCAAAAATGAACAGAGAAAACAGAGCTGGAGTTATCCAAACTCCAGCGACTACATTCTCTGTATAACGGGAGCTATTAGAAGCACTCCAACTGCAGCCATGGAAACCCTACTAAGCCTCCCCCTCTTGGTATAATTATTAAGGCGGAGGCGAGGATTGGGGCATACAGGCTGAAATGTAACGGCAACTGGTGCTCTGGGCCTGCCCTAGGACACACCAGAATAACGAGCAGTATCACAAACCCAATATTTGAGATGAGCAGTGATACAATGCCAAAACGGATAAATACACACAGACATTACAAAACCCAGCTTACCTGGGGCGGTAGTGAGCGATCTCCTGGTCAGTCTCGGAATTTGGTTTGGTATACCGATGGATCCAAGACTGACAATGGAGCCGGCGCAGGAATACATGGTATGACCCCCAGGTTTAATGCTTATGCTTCCCTGGGGAAATATGCCACTATTTTCCAGGCTGAAATATTTGCCATTGAACTTTATCTGCGAGAGAACTTGAGGAGGAGATATAAGGGCAGGGACATTACTATCTTCTCTGATAGTCAAGCGGCCATAAAAGCTTTGGCATCCCAACAAGTCAACTCAAGGTTGGTTTGGAACTGTCTGCAATGCCTCCTAAACCTGGCTAACCACAACAAAGTTACACTTTCCTGGGTGCCAGGACACAGGGGAATACAGGGCAATGAAAATGCAGACTCCCTGGCCAGGCGAGGCTCCGCAGCAATGTTTGTGGGTCCTGAACCTGTTTTTGGAATACCAAAAGCCCTCGGTTCGTGGCTACATGACTCGGTGATTCAAACACAACATCAGTCATACTGGAACCACATTCAAGGCAAAATCACAGTAAATCAATGTTGGACTCACCATCGAAAGCATTGACAAGTGAACTACTAAAACTAAATAGGAATCAGATTAGAATAGTGACAGGATTAATAACCGGACACTGCATCCTAAGAAAACATATGCACACTATGGGCATCTATAGAGAAGAACCCATTTGCAGACTATGTGACGAAGAGGAAGAGACAGTCTCACATCATATATGAGTGCCCTGCACTTACATACTGGAGAACAAATCAAAACCTCATGGTGGACACTAACACCAGGAGGCTGGAAGAAAAGAACAGTAAAAGGGCTACTACACCTGTCTAAGGTGTCAAACCTTTTTAAATGAAACAAATACACAAGAGATCAAAACTGAGCTGCAGTGTCGAGGCGGACAAAACCTCAACTTGTGTATTTACTTTATCAATCAATCAATCAATCAATCAATCAATCAAGATAATTTGTAAATAAGTTTTTGCTTGCAATGTTGCTTCCTAAAATTTTATTATCTTTTTTAACAAACTTTGTCCAGAAATAGGTTTCCCGTAAATATTGGTAAAGCTATAATATTCTAATTCGGTTCTTTATCCTTTTTTCTTTTGGTATTTTTATTTGTCTCTTGTTAAAAGCCATTGCTACATATCCCAGAAATAAAGCCTAAATTTTCTTTCATAAAATTGATCGAAATTCGGAAAGACTTCTCTGTAACAATTATGCGTAAAAAGCTTAGTTTTGTGGACCAAAACACACCGGTTTTAAGGTCAAATTCAAAAAGAAAAATACAACTAAATTACCGTTTTCATGTCTGCCATCAGTAACTAAAGAAGAGATTTGTCATTTTCTGCTATCGCTTCCAAAAATTTGTTCATTTTCGTTTAAGAATGACTACTGAGCAAAAAATGTTTATGCTCATGCATTGGTTCACAAAGTCGGTAACCACGGTTACAAACATCAATGATGAGACTGCTTATATCCTTTTCAAACAAAAATGAACAGCTATGTATATTTTAACTGTACAAAAACAACAATCAGTAACCCAAAGTAACAGTAAGGAATCAGCACGAAGAGGTCGCTAATACACCTAATGATCTGAAACAAAATGTTTATAATGAAAGACTTTTAACATAACAATTGAAAAATATTAAAACAAGCCAAAAATCTCCACCTAAAATAAGTCTCAAGTCTTAACAAGAGCAAACATTTATGACAGTTCCGTATTTTAAAAGACTTTCGGAAAAGATTTGCAGAATTGAGAAAAATATGATACTAAAATATCATTTAAATTCCAGGCCACTCTAAACAGTATTCCTACTAAGACAAGGCCAGTCAATAATATTTCAAATAAAGACTAACGGCCGAGTGATGATCGCGTTGTTAAATTTAGCAATGGACTTAGCAATTGTTAAAAGTTAACAACGGTTTAGAATGTTTAACAAAACGTCATTGTCAATTTTATTCAATATTTTAGTAGGCAACCTGTCAAAATCTGACATTTTGTTAAACATTCTAAACCGTTGTTAACTTTTAACAATTGCTAAGTCCATTGCTAAATTTAACAATGCGATCATTACTCGGCCGTATATCTATAAAATTTCCTGTGAATATAGTAAAAATTAGAGTAAAAGAACAAAAAATCCAAAACGGGGTGAAATATCAAGGTTGGAAATTGCCGAACATACATGGTCAAACTTCACCTAATTCTATATATTGAAGCAAAAGTTATTTACCGAAAAGCACACTGGAGGAAAAGAAAATTTAAAAATAAAATAATTCAAAACAATTAGTATGTATTTAGGAATATCTGGCAGCCGCTCTTGAATCGAAAAAAATGGGTCAAACTTAGGCCGAGTGATAATCGCGTTGTTAAATTTAACAATGGACTTAGCAATTGTTAAAAGTTAACAACGGTTTAGAACGTTTAACAAAACGTCATTGTCAGTGATATTCAATGATTTTAGTAGGCAACCTGTCAAAATCTGACATGTTGTTAAACATTCTAAACCGTTGTTAACTTTTAACAATTGCTAAGTCCATTGCTAAATTTAACAACGCGATCATCACTCGGCCGATAGAGTATTTTAGGAAACAACGAATGATATATAAGCAGCTTTAAAAATAGTTCTTAGTTATCACTTAAAAACGTTTGGAATTATACTTATTAAATCGTTGTGTTATTAAAACCATAACGCCTTCAGGGAAGGAAGTATATATCTCTTATGATAAATGTCAAGCACTTCTACTTTTCTTTCTCCTCATAATATATATTTCAAATAAATCAAAACTCTACTTTCTACTGACCCGATATATTTTTAAATGTATTGTTTTTTTTTTAGAAGTTAATTTATTCCGTATATTTTACAAAAAGGGCTAAAGTTGTCGAAATCCGACTAAAATAATGATTATTGCGAAACAAATGATACTCTATCGAAGCAAATTGGATTTCAAAATATAATCCGTCGAGTTTCCAAGACTCCATAATAATTAATCTTATTTTCGTCTTTGTTTCGGGACTTCTTTGTTCGCCTCTAGCCCGAATAAATGAAAAGGTGTTTCTTTTTTCTTGCAACACATTGTCGAATTAGATCAGACAAAAAATACTACAAAAAAAAGAAGAATAAGATAAAACACTGATTATTTTATGTGATGACTATGTCACACATTTACAGAAAAAAGAGAAGAGATGGCTTCTACATTTTAATCTACTTCTATGCTTTTTTCAGTCAAGGTTAATAATTTGTGGATATGGTTTGAGGATCGAGAAATTATAAAAAAATATATAAAAAAACCCAATACCAATTGTATGGAAACTGACAGTGTATCAACTAAGACCAGTTACTTATTGATAAAAAGTTAATCAGTTATTATGTGCTACCCAACATTCTAAGATCCGGTTTGAAGGACCATAAATGTATGAGTTCCATTTTAGTGTTATAAAACGAAAGCATCCACGGTCTTGGCTATCGCAGGTTTAAAATGCGTCAAAGTAAATGATTGTCTTCATTTTCACGCTTCTTTTAGAGTCTTTATTTGTTTATTGGCCCGGAATGTTTGGGTTAGTATGTTTTTAAGAGATCACTAAAAACTACTTTTAAAGCTACGACTTATATAATTTGCATTACTAAAATACATAAAGGTTAACCGATTTTTCTCAAATCCAGATACTTGGATTGTCAATACTAGGCTTGCCTAATACATTCTGGTTGTTTTGTTGTTAAATTTAATAACAAATACATCTCAGTAAACGTATAGTATACGGACGTAACATAGTAAAGTATTTCATGCAGAAATTGCATCATTACAATACTGTGAAAAAGATATCAGTGGAAAGGCCATACAACACAAAAACATTGTCGTGTGTTTGGATAGTTATTCGGCCATAAAAACAATTATCTTTTGTAAAATTAGCTTGAGACCGAGAACTGCGAAAAAAAGGGTCGCCCAGGAAATGAGGAGGCAGACAGATTGGTCTAAGAAGGCACAAACAAGGACTAGAACCATTCTGTGGGATTTCTGGTTGCCTTTCCGGAATACCCAGAAATTGGACAGACCATGAATGCCGCAGCTGGTGATTACAAACGTCAGGGCAACGGCAGGTAAAAAAGTTTACTAAATACTTTTCGCTGAAGTTCACCTTAGACCTGCTGACCCACAGCCGCAAGGCAATGAGGATAGTGGTAAGTCAACTTAACGGACATTGTACACTTAATAAGCACATGAAAAAATAAGTTCGATAGAAGGCAACCTATGTAGATTCGTTCAGAAAAGGGTTGGTAAGGCTCGCCGTGAGAAAGCAAAGTTTGGTTAGTTCTGGTTAGTTGTGTTAACTTTTATTCTTTTCTGACGTTATTTAAAGAGATATGGAAAAACAAAAGACACTTTCTTAAGGCCACTTTTTAAGCTCTACAAAACAGCGTTGAGAGATTTTCCGTATGACGTTTCGTTTTCGTTAAAGCATCATCATCTTTATTTGTTTAAATACGGCACTTAATGGTTTATTGCATTTTTGAAGCAGTTATAATTCTAATTACAATGATGTATAACAAGTAATATTTTTCTGTTAAATAAACATATTTTCCATAAGAGACAATGAGTCAGACAAGGAACGCACATCATTTCTTATAGGGGTATTCCATATTTGTTAATAAATATTAAGTGTTATACATTTTATATATATATATATATATATATATATATATATATATATATATATATATATATATATATATATATATATATATATATATATATATATATATATATAAAAAATAGTAAATAGATGTACTAACAGGGCCCTATTTGTGGCTTTTATGATAACTGTGAAATAAACATTTTGTGTATTTTTCCTGTACAATCCTAAAGAATACCTTAGCAAATAAATAAATGTGTCATATGTCGTATTTATTTTTGGTAAAAATTGGAATAAATAAATTAATATAAGAGACTTGTGACTTAAATTAGAAAATAGACAAAGGTGACAATAAGTATATGATATATTAAAACATAAAAAGTCCTTAGACTGTCAAACTCTAGCCTTAACTGTTGATTAAAATAAAACATTCCTTAAAAGAAAAACATATTTTTTTAAACTTACTAAACCCACTTATTGGCATAAGAAAAATAACAAATCTGTAAAATGCCAATTGAATTTCACAAAATCTTTAACAAGGCTACACCATTATCATTAAAATTAAATTAAACCTAAACGTTTTTTCTTATCAAATTAAAATCCGGTAGCAAAATAAAAATTTTAAACAGAAATTTGTTGAATTTTTCCTTTTGAGGTACTTTTTTCACTTAGTGTTATCCCTTCTTTTTAACTGTTTACTTTGGACAAAAAAACGTAGCAAATAAAGTTTTTTTTTATGACAAATCACCTTTTAGCCTTAATAACCCAGCCTTTATTAACCGCATATTAATTTATTTTTATGTTAATAAATTTTACCCAGAACTGTCGTACTTTTAAAAAGTAATTTAATTACAATTACCAATTACTCTTCTAAGTAGTAGTATATTACGATTACCAATTACAAGCATGTTTGTTAAAAGTAATTCAATTATCAATTAAAACTTAAAGTAATTGAATATTTAAGCAAATACTTTATTTAAATTACCACATATATTAAACACGATACACTTAACAAATAAAATATTCATACTAATACGTATCAATGTATCATAAGCGCACGTCACACTATTTAAACTGCTTTCTCAACATTAAATGACTCTAAAATTAAAAAAATATATCCTACCCCAAACATCAACTAATTTTTTTACAACAAAAATGTATAAAAACGGTGGCGGTAAGCATCAATCGAAAATACTAAATCGACGCGGAGGCGGCGTTCGCCGGATTCAAAGCGGCCCGCCGTGTTTCAAGATGCTCTTTCTGGCTGGCCAAAACTCCGGCAGTTTTTGCATAAAGAAAGGTAATCGAATTTTTTGTAGTAATTTACTTATTTATGAGGTAATTTTTTCAATTACTTTATAAGTAATCGAATTACTTTCTAAGTAATTGAATTACTTGGGATTCGTGAAAATCAGTTACCAATTACGATTACATTATCCTATTAATTAATAATCCAAATACAATTTTCTTTTCTGGAAAAGTAATTAAATTAAAGTAATCCAATTACATTTACTTTTGAATTCGATTTTTTAATTATTTTAATTTAATTACCGACAGTTCTGCTTCTACCCAAAATTTAATACAAATTTGCCAAATTTTATTCAAATTGCATTTTTGTAATACTTTGTTCCTTCTTTATTACTTTTCGGATTTTTCATTTAATTTTAACACGTCGGTTAGCTTTAATGTTGTAATTAAATTTTCAACAAAAAAACTTAACACTTAAATAATATTTTCTGATTCTTTCGACTGTCCAGCAACAACACAAGGACTTCTAAAAGACCTTTTTACAAAAAAACAAATAAATTGTTTTAAAATAGCAAGTCCGTTCGTTGTTTTTGTCCTCTTGTTTCGAGTAAAATTGCCTCGAAGACATTCTTGATGGGTAATTAAAGGTAAATTCTTTCTTTTTAAATTAGTCGATAGTACAACAAAAACAATTGGGGTTTAATTCTTTTAAAAGACATTTTAGACGTTAAATTTGAAAAAAATATTGAATTTTTTCTTCTTACAACCGCTTATTTATTTTATTTTACCCTAAGAAAAATAAGGGTATTTTCCTAAAAATAAAAGAAATAATTTTGCTAATTGGAGATTTGATAAAAGCAATGAAATTGCTTTGTTTATATTTGTTTTAGGCATAACAAAATATTTGATATTTATTTGAAGATAAGGCTAATTGATTTGCTGTATTTCGTACATCTTATTATTAAAATACAGGGTGGCTCCAAAATTTCTCTTAAAATTCGATCGGGTATCGATATTAATACGGACGCCAAAGAGAGGGGTTTTTCTTACGTATTTTGAGCTGCTGAATCCGAATATTTAGGTTGCTTTTCACGAAAAATGGTCGGACAATTTTTAATGATATTTTCATTGTTTAAAACGCTATAGCTTGCAAACCAACCAAGAAAATAAAGTTTTCACCTAATGGGTTTTATGTCTTATAAGAAAATAAGTACATGGGCTTTTAAAATATTAAAACCTATTGATCGGAGCTCGAGATTGTAAAATGTGCAAAAATATACAAAATAGCGAGTTTTTCGAGCTAATTTGCTCATACCTCGGCTTCTAATAAAGAGATAGCTTAACGACTCTTTATTTTAAAGCTTGAGGTCTAAGCTTTAAAACTAAATGTAATAGCCTTAAAATATTTTTGGAAAAGAATACATTTAATTAAAGACATTTTTTTTTTCACAAAAAAATGCCAAGTATATAGTGAACTAGGTAAGGGATATTTTTAGCTTAAATTTGTGAAAAGCGCAAATGATGTCTTTACTCGAATGTATTGTTTTTCAAAAATATTTTGAAGGGTTCTATTATACAGGGTGATTCATGAGGAAATGTCAATACTTTAGGTACGTAGTCAGGGTCCAAAAATAAACATAAAAGTCCATACAAATATGGGTCCGCAAGACCTTTGTTTCCGAGATAGAGGGTGTTAAAGTTTTTATTTAATTTTTCTATTTTTTAAATAAAATCTATGATATTGTAAATATTAGAGTAAAATTTGGTATCCGGAGGTTTTTTGGTATAATGGATTCGAATCTAATCACATCCCTCTTCATCGCTATACACCATTTCTTTCGTATTTTTTTATCCTTTGGAACGTTAAAAAATAATTTGTTGGGGAACTACATAATGGCACTACACAACATTTATAGTATTTATGTTCCGGGCCTCTTATATCCTCTGTTACATCCATGTTCTCTCGCTTAAACTTTAAACCGGCTCTTGTCACACACTAAATCAGGTTTAATATTAATATATAATTAAAAAAACTTGTCTTTAGGTACACTAAATTGGCCACAACACGATGTAAACACAAACGGAATAACCAATGATTAAATGGCAGCGCTTGGGCCAAGCGTGGGCCGACACTTTGTTTATCGGATCTTGACGTCACACGTGGCTTGACCAATCAGAGAGCGTTTTCGTTGACTTTGTAATATTTCAAATTTAAATAATTAATTATTTAATAATCACTTAGTTTCAAAATATTTTACAAGCACATATTAAGTTTTAAGGGCATTTACTGAATTTTAAATAGGTTTTCAATAAAAAAAAATATATATGCAACTTCCTCATTATTGCACAATCCAGTGATATACGAATCGCTTATTCATATGTATATTTTTTAGGTCCTAATATTTTAAATTATTCCAATAAAATATATGCCAATTAGTAGCATAATCACGATCTTGGTGTGGTTTTGCTAGCTAAATCTTCAGCTCGCACAACTACAACAAAAATTTAATAAATAGGGTGACCAACAATAACCAAACAAGAGTCATTGGGGTGCCCAAAATAATGTGAAATAATTTTTTTTTTATTATTTGAATACTGAATAATCTATATATGTATGTTTTTTAGGTCCTTGTATTAATAAATTTAAATAAAATATATGCAAATTAAAAGCTCAAAAATAGCTTAAATCTATTGCATTCTTAAACAAAAAAAAATTATTTAACCAAATCTCGATGTGGTTCTGCTAGCTTAATCTAAAGCCAGATTACCACGAATGTTTTTTAGGAAACATTTTTTTTATCTTGGGACAGTCCACGAAGGCTGATGCCTAAGTGGGTGTCTTCAGTGTGGTGAGAGGGAGTTTGTTCACACGGGACTTAAATTTTTGGAGATTGGGAGGAGAAGGAAAAACTTCTGCGGGCAGCAGGTTCCATAGTCTTGACACTCTAGGGATAAAGGAACGAAGAAAGCGGGAAGTTCGGGGCCTCTCTAACTGAACTGTAAAAGGATGCATAAAAGTTGCACTACGTGTTGCTCTGTTGGGAGCTGCCAGAGAAGGAATTATACTGGCCAACTCCTCTGAGCAGAAGCCGTGAAAATACCTATAGAAAAGCGACAGATCCCCTACAGCTCGACGGTGAGCAAGAAGAGAAAGCCTTTCTGTGAGCGTTGGATCATTAATAAGACGAACGGCTCTTCTTTGAATGGAGTCCAGAATGTTAAATGTGGTAGGGGACGCCATTCCCCAGACATGAGAACAACATTCTAAAGATGGTCTGATTTGGGATACATACAGAGTGTACAGATTGGAAGAAGAGAAATATTTTCTGGCTCGGAAGAGAAATCCAATCTTTTTTGAAGCTGCCGAAGCTATGGATAAAATGTGTTTGTGCCAGTGGAGGTTATTCTCAAAAGTAACGCCGACAAGATTAAACGACTCTTTGTTCTGCAGAACTTGGCCGCTCATATGTAAGGGATGAGCATTTGCAGACTTTTTTCGCGACAGCGAACATGACTGTGTTTTCGAGGCATTAAACTGAACAAGATTTTTGGCGCCCCAATCCAAGATAAGTTTGAGGTCTTGTGAAAGAGATATCTGCATTGACCTGCTCTTGTTTTCGAAATCAGGATTACACGGTGGCTTAAGAAATTGAATACTAGAGTGGAGGGTACTATCGTCAGCAAAACTATGAATGGGATTGATTGTGGAAGAGAGAAGATCGTTAATGTGTAGAAGAAACAGCGTGGGTGCCAGCACTGAGCCCTGGGGTACCCCAGCAATAATTTGGTAGAAGCTGGAGGAATGACCATCTACACTAACTGATATACGTCGATTAGAAAGGAAACTGGAAAGCCAAGAGCAAAGCTTAGATGGAAGACCGTAAGAAGGAAGTTTGTTAAGAAGCCCATCATGCCAGACCTGATCGCCTTTTTACTATTTTGAACAATCACAACTTTTTGGTACGGCACTGTATTACATTTTTAAGTAAACTAAATAACTGTTTTGTCATTTTTACGTCAAAAAGGTATACTTGTTAAAAGTCGATATAAGCAATCGTTTTCGAGATATTTGGATTAAAAAAAAATACCACGCATGACACACATCTGATTTTATTATAGCAAAATTAAAAAAAAAAAACAAAATGTATAATTAAACGATATGTATTTTAATTTACAATAAAATTATTGTTCTTAAATTATGTTCAGCAAAACATATTTTTTTTTAAATATAAAAAAAAATATAAATAAAAATTTTAACACCCTGTTTATCGAAAACGAAGGCCTTGCGGACCCATATGTGTATAGACTTTTATGCTTATTTTTGGACCCTGAGTACGAACCTGAAGTATTGACATTTCCTCATGAATCACCCTGTATACAGTTTTAAAGCTTAGGCTTTAAGCTTTATAACGAGGGTTATAAAACTCTTTATTATCATTAGGCGCCGAGTTACAAGCGGAAAAACTTGTAAAACTCCCTATTTTGCATGAGTTTTAATCAATGGATTTTAATTTTTTAAAAGTCAATTTCTTTGTTTTTTTTTCATAAGAAATAAGAGCCATTTGAAAAAACCTTTATTTTTTAGGTTAGTTGGCGACCTGTAGCCTTTGAAACATTGAAAATATCATTAAAAATTTTCCGACCACTTTTTGTAAAAAGTAGCCTGAATGTTTGAACTCAACAGCTCAAAATACGTAAGAAATTCCTTTTTGGTTAGAAGGGCCTCAATCTACCACGACACCTTCCTCCTTTGGTGCCCTTATTATTATTAACGATTATAAATTTAAGAATATTTTAACATCATTACCAAAACTGTCTGTAATTGAATTAAAATAATTGAAAAATCGTATTCAATTACTTCTTAGTAATTGTATTTGGATTATTAATTAATAGGATAATGTAATTGTAATTTGTAATTGATTTTCACAATTATCAAGTAATTCAATTATTTAGAAAGTAATTTGATTACTTATAAAGTATTTAAATTAATTTAATTACCTAATAAATAATTGAATTACTATAAAAAATTCAATTACCTTTCTTTATGAAAAAACTGCCGAAATTTTGGTCAGCCAGAAAGAGCACCTTAAAACAGGGCTCGCTTTGAATCCGGCGAACGCCGCCCCCGCGCCCTTTTAGTATTTTCGATTGACGCTTACCGCCACCGTTTTTATACTTTTTTTGTGAAAAAATCTGTTGATATTTGGGGTAGGATAAAAAGAAATTTTTATTATAGAGTCATTTAATGTTGAACTTGCCGAGAAAGCAGTTTAAATAGTGTGACGTGCGCGTATGATACTTATTAGTATAAATATTTTATTTGTTTAATGTATCGTCTTTAATATATGTGCTAATTTTAATAGAGTTATTGCTAAAATATTCAATTACTTTAAGTTTTAATTGATAATTGAATTACTTTTAAAAGTAATTGCGACAGCTCTGATCATTACGAACTATTACCATTTTTACTGTTATTTCGAAGTCAAAATAACATCCTGTTTCGCACATGTGTTTGAAAGTAACATTTTTACGCACGAGTGCATAAAAAAAAGAACAAACAAGAAGGAACTACATACTCAATTTACAGAATTGTTCCAATTACTTCCCGAAAAAGGGGTCAAAAATACGTTACTAGTCTGTGGTTGTGACGTAAGGAGTAAGATAAATCTGAATAAAAAACAACGAAAAATGTGAGTGAATTCTTGGTGAAGTCGTTAAAATTTTGCCTGTTGTTTGGTTGATTTCTGTTTTTAAACTTTTTACGTTTATGTTTGTGTTATGCTTTAACACCTAACCGCTGTGTTCACACGTCGTTGTCGTGGTTGGGCCCTGTAGGATCTTTTGGAACATGCGCTAGAGTTGCTGGTTATCGGCAACTCTTTTGGCTAGCGTATGGAACGGGATCCGAAGCTAAGATGAACACAAGGCTTAACTCAAGGTGTTAGCCTACCGTGCTGATGAGTAAATGACATCCTGTGCCTTAAACAGGTGTCTCCAAGGTGCCTCTGAGATACAGGACGACCTCTCAGAGTATCTAGCCTTACTGCGGTAATGCGGGGCTGTGCCGTGGTGGACTATTACTTTCCTAGCTCCAAACAGAAAGCGGAGAGAACCGCTTTTATAGGAAAAAAGTGACAAAGGTGCGCTGACCGAAACGGATAAATCCGTTTCGAGAGGTGCCACTCAAGGTCACAAGCAGACAAATGGGCGCCGACCGAAACGGGTGAATCCGTTTCGAAAGGTGTCCCTGAAGTCACCGGCGCTTGTTTCACGTGGAAGGGTTAATCCATCCCGAACAAACAGGTGCTTTGGAAGGGATCCTTGAATCCAAACAGAAGGCGGACAGAACCGCCTTTATAGGAAAAAGGGTTCCCTGGCTTTAAACAAAAAGCGGATAGGACCGTTTTCCTAGGGTAAGGCCGGAGATGCGGCCTCAGAAAAAGCATCTGGTTCCTGTAACAAGGACCTGGTAGCTACCCACGTCACTAGACCGGGAGAGGAGGGCATGACGGATCTAACTGTCTGCTCGTCATACTCTCCGGGAGACAGGGACACCAGAAACCATCAGAACACATTGTGCTCGTGTCCGGTAGCGACACGAGTAAGAGGAGATGTAAGAACTCTCTCCCAATCCGGTATCGGATTCATTAGAAGTCTGATCGTATCGGGAGAAATATAAAAAGGTGTGAGCCACAATAGACCAAGCGGTCGCAGTGGAGGGCGTAAAAAGTCCACTCACTTTAAACCCACCTACCTACCTATGCTTTAACAAAAAAAAATGTTAATATAATACAAGGTAGTGTTTCTAGGACTATCGATTTTTAAGGGTATGTTTTGGTTTTAAAATGGATTTTCATTTATTAAGGGGGATTAATTTTTTCCTAACGTAAAAATTAAAGTTCCTAATCAGTCACAGTTTACTAGAATTAGTATTCGAGGACTAGATATTAGTATTCGAATACCAATGCGAGTACCTGGACTCGAGTACTGATTTGAATATTTTTTAACGAGTACTGAAATACTCGAATGCCGATAAAACCCGACTCGGCTCATTACTGTTTGGTTTAGGATCTGACAATTTTTTTATATTTTTTGGATTAAAAGTCGTAGATATATTTGCAGGTACCTTATTCTTTTATTTATTAGTAGTTTTTAATAATATGTTTTAAGTTACCATATACACAAGGAGTCCTGTATAAAAATTCTTAAGAGTTTCTTTTTTGAAACCTTTCACTGTCCAGTAATGAAATAATATATTCGCAAAGACCTTCAGATATAACATGAAAACAAACAAATTGTTTTGAAATACCAAGTCCGTTCATTGTTTCGTGAAAAATTGCCTGGAAGGCATTCTTAATAGGTAATTAAGCTGTATTGTTTTTCTTTAAACAAGAGAGTAGGTACAGCAGAACACAAATGGGGTCTAATTCTTTTAAGAGTTATTTTATTGTTAATCTTGAGAAAAACAAGTTTTTTTGTCGGAAAATGAAAGAAATAAATTGCTTACTGGTGATTTGCAAAAAAATATTTATTCTGAGTTGTTTTTATTTGTTCTAGGCGAGAGTTAGATATTTTATATTAGTCCAGAAAACGAAGCTGAAAAAAGAGCAGAACCTGGCAAAATACATAAATTTACATGAAAATTTGAGATTAAGCCTAACTTACCTTCTTTTCAAAATCTAAATTATGCCTAACGGCGTTCTTTATTTTTTAGGACTGAAAACTACCCTTAAAATTTGACTTGACTTGAAACAAGTTAAAAAAAGTAGTATTTTGTTTCTTTGAAACATTATTTGAATTATTTCAGCCCTTAAAAATCAATCTTATCAAATCTTAATTATGATTCAGAAAAAAATATTTACCCTAAAACATGTATATATTATCACAGTGTTTTGCATGAAAATTTGGGATTAAGCTTAACATAATCCTCCTCTTTAAAATTTCTATTATGCTACAGGTCGTTTTTAATTTTTTAGGGCTTAAAACTACCCCTTCTTGCAAAAACCTTCAAAACTTTTATTTAGAAGCTTAAGTCACATAAAATTAGGCTGATATAAATTGAAAAATAGGTATTTACTTTTTTTATACATAATTTAATATATTTCAACCCTTAAAAATCAACCCTTATTATGATTATATGACCATTTTGTTGGTTTTTTCATGAGCTATAAGGTCCTATATATTAAAACTATTTAAAACCCTTATTTTTTTAAAGGAGTGAGTTTAAAGGGCTGAAACAAGGTAGTGCTCATCTATACACACTCGTTTGCAACGTTTATATCTCACTTAATTTCCATTATGCAGTAAATTTAAAAAAAAATCAAAATATTTTTAATTAAAAAGCTACAATTTGCTACTTTATTAATTTTTACGTATCTCCCTCAGTTTTTGAGTTGTTTTCAAGAAAAGTCATTTTTTATAAAATTTTGAAATTTGATGTTTCTTTGCAGCTCCATTTTTTCCAAATTAAGCAATTTAAAGCGGTTAAAATTTTAGAATGCATTTATGATACATACATAAAGAGAACAGAAAAAAGGAGGCTACGACTCATTTTAACTAGGGTGGTAATAATGGGGTTGTTTTTAAGGAGTTCTGCACTGAAAAAATTTTGGTCTAACCTTATTTTAATCATAACTCACTCAACTATTATACCTTTAACAAAAAAGAGATCTTTGCAAAATTAGTTTTCCTCCAAAAATACGTAGATTTTGCGTTATTTGCCTTTGAAACAATGAAATTTTGTGTCTGATGAATAACAGCTAACCTTTAACAAACCACAACTTGGTTTCTATTGGTCCCACAGCAATTACAAAAAAACCATTTTATTCCTTTTTTTTAAGCTACAATTTTATTATTTACAGTTTTTTTTAAATAAAATGCACATTTATCGAGTTATTTGCAGAAAACCGATTAAAAACGTTGATTTTATCGACGAAAAACGCCGACTTTCGATCGCGAATAACTCGAAAAGTAGGCAGTATTCTTTGAACTCTTTCTACCTACTGTCAAAATTTTACGTCACTTTGCATTTTAAAAAAATTGTGAGGCAAAATGGTTTGTTTCCTGGATTATATTTTTTGGAAAGACGAGACTAATTGTTGGACCTCCGATACCAACATATTATTTAATAAGAATTTTAGGGCATGTTCTTAGGTTTTATTATTTGGTTCAAAATATATCACAGAAATATTGCAAAATATTAACTTCTAAACATCTTGTGAAAAATGGGCACTTATTACAAAATATATTTAAACATATAGGGTAGAAACACGAGTACCTATCAAGAATAATTAGGCTGTTACGGACAAATATTTATGGAGGGTGCAATGTTAATCCATTGCACATTCCATAAATTCGCAGGCGTAGTTCGGGGGTGGAAAGGGGGTAGTTAGGACCCTAGAATTCTTGAGCGCAGTATTTTGCCACTCCAGAATTTTAAAAGAAAAGTCTTAATAATTTACAAATACCTAATTAAAAAATACAAGTCTATTTCTTTTAACTTTAGCGATTCTTTATTAATTATGCTTAGTTTAGCACAGAAAAATAGCATGTGTTTTGAAAACTTGTAAATTATAAACTTATTGTTAGATAGAAATATTGGAGTAGTGGAATTTACTTAATTATTTAGAACCACTTAATGCTAAAGAGCAAGGAGATAGAGGACGGGCTTTAAGAAAAAAATCTAGATGTAAAAGTGTTAGACAATATAATGGTTTCAATAACACTAAAATCTTGGACTTCCATTGTTTTTATTTGTTAATTGATACACAACGTTTCGGTTAGTAATGTATCTCCAGCCGTTTTCAAGTGATAACTAAAAACTATTCTTAAAAGCTACGACCTTATGTACTATCCGTTGTTCACCGAAGCTTGACCGACTTGTTACGGTTCAGCAGGGGCAGCCAGATATTCGGAATGTCTACACTAGGTTTGCTAAATACATTTTGGTTGTTTGCAATTATTACAGCTTCTTGTGGATTCTGAAATCCCTGAAGTCGACGTTTCACTTCGTTCCGTAGGTTCTTGTGTTCTTTAACGCTAATTTCTAGTGGTCTTTTTGTTTTCCCGATGTATACTTCACCACATTCACAGGGAATTTGGCAGATACAGTCATTTTTTTAAAACATTGTTGTCCGGTCTCGTCTTAGTAAGAATACTTCTCAAAGTAGTTTGGAATTTAAATGCTGTTTTAATATTATACCTATTCGCTATTCTGCGGAACTTTTCTGAAGTTTCTTTAATATACGGAATCGTCATAAATATTTGACTAAGCTGACATTTTTGTACATAAGTCTTTAAAAAGTGTGATTCCTAGGCTTTTTGGGTTTTTTGTTTGTTTTTTATGATTCCAATAAACTCGGCATCCTGGGGGAGGTCTTTTTCGTGCCTGCTAAAAACATACACCAGAAACGCGATTGGCCAGGAGGGGTTGTCCTCGTTAGCTCTTTTGGCTATTGGAAGAAGTGTTGAAATGAATATTTCCAGAGGTATTGATGACTTTAATTCAGGACATTTTATGTAAAAATAATTTGTGTATGAGTAAAACTACAAGTTTTTTGTATCATGTTCATTTGATTTTTTCTTTTATCATAAACAAATGGGTAAGCACACATATATTAAAATTAGGCAAATTTTTGAGTTGTGTGTGAACGATAATTACATTACATGTTGTTTAGTTACTAACTCGAATCATTAAAAATTATGATTTAAGGTTACATTGTTAGCAATTAAATTGTTGTAAAAATAGCCTTAAAAAGCTTTAAATACTACGAAATTTAAAGCTAGTTTTTAGCAGTTTAAATTACTGATATTATATCGAAACCCCTTTCACCTGGGGCCCGGTATTTCATACCCCCTAACCTAGGTCTTGCCAGAGCTGTCGCAATTACTTTTAAAAAGTAATTCAATTACAATTACCAATTACTCTTCTAAGTAGTAGCAAATTACGATTACTAATTACTTGCATGTTTGTTAAAAGTAATTCAATTATCAATTAAAAATAAAAGTAATTGAATATTTTAGCAATTATTACTCTAGTGAAATTACTACATATATTAAACAAGATCCACTAAACAAATAAAATACTGCTTTCTCGGCAAGTTTAACAATAAATTACTCTAAAATAAAAATTTCTTTTTATCCTACCCCAAACATCAACAGACTTTTTCACAAAAAAAAAGTATAAAAACGGTGGCGGTAACTATCAATCATAAATACTAAACCGGCGCAGAGGCGGCGTTCCCCGGATTTAAAGCGGCCCGCCGTGTTTCAAGATGCTCTTTCTGGCTGGCCAAAATTGCGGCAGTTTTTTCATAAAGATAGGTAATTGAATTTTTTGTAGTAATCCAATTATTAGTTAGGTAATTGAATTAATTTCTAAGTAATTCAATTACTTTATAAGTAATCGAATTACTTTCTAAATAATTTAATTACTTAGTATTCGTGAAAATCAATTACCAATCACGATTACATTATCCTATTAATTGATAATCCAAATACAATTATTTTTTCCGGAAGGTAATTGAATTAAAGTAATCCAATTTCTGAGAAGTTATTGAATACGATTTTTCAATTATTTTAATGGGGGCCTTGCCACCCCAGATAAAAAACTTAAATGCTGCTCATTCATAAATTAATTACGTATTATTATTTATCTCATCCAAATTGCATTTTTATTACTAACATTAAGCAAAAGTTTGTTACCTTTCACAGATATACGAACGAAAACTAACCAGGAACCCAAAAATCTATGTGTTATAAAAATACATTTTAATAAAATAAACATATATCTTAAAATTACAAAGGCTTCTCCATCATAAATCTTCTTCATTAAAATCAAAAATAGTTCTGTAATTATAGCAGTTAAACTAACCATATTTTAAAAGAATAACACATTTTTAAAAGAAATTTTTAAACATGGATTTTTTAAATGATCAGTTTTAAAGGGTTATTTGCAAAATATTTAATGCATCTATGGCTAAACATTAATGTAAGACTATATATTTACATTAATTTACACTTGTTTTTAAACCTTATTTTATGAAAATATACGAATAACTTGAATAAATATGTAATTCAATAGCTGTATCACAGGCTCATGCCAAGTATATATTTACGCGAAATATAATAATTTAAATTTTATCTTAATTCCACTACTTACCTTTAGCAAATCGTACCGCTCTCTCACAAAAATACCAACGAAAACCGTCCAAAAACCGTGTCAACAACCGATTTTTCACAAAAATACCTCAGGTTTCAGTGGAATGAATTAACTTAGAAATCGCGGACTTCGAAAAGCTTCCTCACCGCTAAAGCTCGAGATTCTCTGTGGCTGTGTTGGCAGAGAGCACAAACACAAGCAGACTCTCTGGTCTGAATTCGTGTTGCTCTGCACACCGTATCGATCTGGAAAAGCTACTGAGAGAGGACGGCACAGCGCGAACTGTTGAGGCGTCGGCCACTGATAATGCGAGATATGGCTGAATATTGCGAAAATTTTAAGAAAAAATAATAATAAACAGATTTATTTATGTAGATTTATATGTCATATCACATTTGTGGCTTTCTTCGTGAAAAAAAAAATTAAATAGCCATTTTCTGTATTTTTTTCTGTTGAATCTTAAAGAACACTTACGAAAATTAATTGAATTAAAACAAAACAGATACGACATAATATTAACATTTTTTAATGAGACATCTTACCTATTAATTTGTTTTTAAAAAGCATCCCATGTTTTTTTTTTAATAGGTTTAAGTAACAACAAAATTTATTTAATTCATATTAAAACTTTGCAATTTAAATCAGAAATTAAAAAAAGCAACAACAAATACCAAAAATATGAAAATGGAAAAAGTCCATATTCTGTCAAATTACTGTTTTGAATACATATTATAAAAGCTAATAATATTGTTAAAAGTAAAACATATTTAATATCAACATTATTAACAAAACAATTTAAATAAGTTTGGTCAGTTTGGTGTCAATATAACCGCTAGACTTTGACAGAATATTGGATCTTTAGGTATTTATATTTATTGTTACTTTTCTCTATCAAATTATTTAAATCAAATGTTTCTTTAAATAAAATTAATTAATAGTGCTGTTACTTAAAATAAATACGCAATCCTATTCACTGAAACGTATCGAAAAAATAATAGGCTTTTAAAAACGAACTAATTAATAAGGTCACTTAGAAAGAAAATGTTAAGTTTATGTCAATTCCTTGTTGTTTCACCTCAAATCATTTTCTTTTTAGATTTTACGGCAAAAAGTACACAAGATAGCTGTTTTACATTTTTTTAGGTACAAGAAAAACCCTAAATATGGTCTTCAGACCTTATTGGATGACCTTGTACAACACCATTTTCAAAAATTTAAAATAAGAGGTAAAGCAACAAAATTCTATGAAGTTGACTAAAAAATTGTAAGAAGGGGCATATTGATAACAGTGGCGGCTCCTCCTTAGGTATGCAGGTTTGCGCAACCCCCAAAAAAGGTTTAAAATAAAACTTTAAAAATATATAAAATATATTACTCATTACACAGTTACAGATTTTTTAGAAATTTATTCGAATATCTGTATTTATTGTTTTATTAATGTTATCTCGAAATAACAGCCAAATTATTAAAAAACTTGACTGCTGTCGCTAAAATATCATTAATTTAATCGCGCGTCGCGTCGCATCCTAGAAGCCGATGCCGATGCGATGGTTGCAATCAAAATGCAAACCCAATTGGATTCATTACGAGTACGCGTAAGTATATGGAGTTGCCTATCTTGGTATTGGGCGCTGAATTTAGTCTCATAAGCGGCATGCGGTTTGCAGTCCCACTGCAACCTTTATTATCTCGCAGGCTGATTTACGATTTATTGAAGTATAATTTGTTATTTTGGTTATATTGAACATATGTAGCTACTTGTATGATTTTTATTACAGTTTTTGTATGTCTATTTATTTACATTAAGTATATTGTGGTTATTTATTTATTTTTTTAGAACCATTAGAATTGCAACCCCTTACTTTTTAACCCACGAGCCGCCACTGATTGATAATATGACGAACTATGAAGATAATAATTTCAGTATTATCAAATTACTTTTTTTATCTCTTCTATCCTGGTCTCTGGGTATAAAAGTGTGTGTGCACAGAAACTATTGTACCCTATGAACTGGCAGATTACCTGAAACAAAATAAATCAAAATGTAAAAAAAAAATATCCGTAAATTAAAACAATTTTCTACGTTTTAGTGGCAAATATATTAATATCTTCGAGAATAAAACTTAATCTGAAAAGTTTTGACTCAAAATTTAATAATATTTAGAATTAACTATATATTTTAATTTAATATAAAAATTTAAAATATTTTAAACGGTTTGGTCTGAATTTATACCGTAATGTCATAAATGACGTATTAGTCGGTTAGGACTGGTACATTCATTATTTTCAAAAATAAGAAGGGTAATAAGTTAACTGATTTTGGGTTTTCCTGAAATTTTCTTAGTTCAACCAAAAGTAACCAAGTGATATTTAAATTAACTGATATTTAAGCAAAACAATTAGCTCTATTTAATAATATGTAGTATAAATATATATACAGCGTAATTCATGAGGAAATGTCAATACTTCAGGTACGTAGTCAGGGAGCAAAAATAAACATAAAAGCCTATACAAACATGGGTCCGCAAGGCCTTCGTTTCCGAAATACAGGGTGTTAAAGTTTTTAGTTAATTTTTCTATTTTTTTAATAAAATCTATGATAACGTAATTATTGGAGTAAAAATTGGCCCCCGGGGGTTTTTTGGTATGACGGATTCGAATCTAATCTTATTACGGCTCTTATTTGGGGGGAGCCACCTACACTTTTTTACTATTTTGAAAAATTACAACTTTTTGGTACTACATTTTTAAGTAAATTAAATAATTGTTTTGTCTTTTTTACGAAAAAAGGGGTCCCCCTTTTAAAAAAAGTTGATATCAGCCACCGTTTTGAAAATTTTTTTCCCCCTTATTTTATTATAAAAATTTAAAAAAAAAAAAATAAAAAAAATTTAATTAAAAATATTTTTTTAAATTTAAAAAAAATTTTTTTTTTTAATTATTTAAAAAAATAATATTTTAAAATTTTTTTAAAAAAAAATTTTTTTTTTTAAAAAAAAAAATTTAAAATTATTTAAAAAAAAATTTTTTTTTTAAAAATTTTTTTTATAATTTTTTTTTTTTTTTATTAATATAAATATTAAATTTATATATATATAAAAAAAAAAAAAAAATTTTTAATATATAAAATAATTTATTTTTTTATTTTTTTTAAATTTTTTATTTAAAAATTATTATTTTTTTTTATTTTTTTTTTTTTTTTTTATTTAATTTAATAAAATAATTAAATATTTTAAAAATAATATTTTTATTTTTTTTATTTTAAAAATTTGGAGAAGGAGGAAAAAAAACACCCTCACCATCGTCAAGGAGCCAAAGGAGAAAGTTTCCTTATGAGAGTAAGCTTAATAATTTCTGCTTTTAAAGGAGTATACTATTCTATACTAAGAATTTCTCTATCTTTCGGCGTATTATAATAAAAGTCATTTCTTTTAATTTTTTGCTTACAGTCTTTGTATATAAAAAAAAATATATATATATCTATCTCGTTTCGCTTAGTCTCTGAGAACCAAAATTACGTCATCTAAACGTATATTAAAAGCACATAGTCGTTACCTCCAGAATCCCGATTGTTTTCGAGAAAGCTAGCTCATTACAATCAAGAAGACGAGTTTAATTTAGCACTAATTTAGTTTAGATGGATGTTTAATAGTGTGGACATTTGGTCATAAAATGGACTGTAGTCGTAATTAAGCCCTAACTTTAACAAGTTTAGTGTTGAGAAAAAGCATAAAGGTCACATTTTCCGCTTGCTTATCCTTCATTTATAAACCCTATTAAAGTATATTTTATCTAAATCCAAACTAAGCTATAAAAGCTAATTAATATTGATCTCTTATTGTAGAAAAAATTTTTTTATTATTATTATTATTATTATTATTATTATTATTATTATTATTATTATATATATATATATATATATATATATATATATATATATATATATATATATATATATATTTTATAAATATTTTTCGTTTTGGTTTCTTGGTTTTAGGTCGGCCAGAATGTAAACATTATGTTTTTAGTACTTTATATTGATGACGTTTCGATCATTTTTCGATCTTTTTCAAATCTAAATGTTAGGTTTCAGAAACAAAGTTAGTATAACTAGTGTCATCTACACTAATCAACAAACATGTGTATATTTACATTTTTAACAACACAACACAACGGATGGCACCAATGGCCTATCACAAAAATTTCAACCACTATTTAAAAAACATAATACAGAAATCTATCACAAAGCCTCAAACCATTTATTAAAGAATTTTAGTAGACTTAAAACAAAAACTCCAAAAAACAAAAAAAGTAACATCGTATATCAAATTCCGTGTAAAGATTGCACCGGTGTATACATCGGTCAAACAACGCAGTATTTGGAAAATAGGCTAAAAGCCACAAATACGACAAAAAATGCAAAACCCAACGAATCACGAAAAGACAAAGGGACATAATTTCAATTATAATAAAACAAAAATACTTAAAACGGAAAACCAAAACCCAAAAAAAAAAAAGTTTAGGAAATGATCGAAATAAAAAAAAAAAAAATTCCTTAACGATAAAAAAATACCCCAAAAAACCCCAATAAGAAAAATTCCCCCTTTTCCCAAATCAGTTCATATTTTTTATAATATAAGTAGCCCTTTTTTTGTGTTGTGTTGTTAAAAATGTAAAAAAAAAACCCTGTTTGTTGTTAGTGTGCAATTATTTTAACGCTCAAAAGGGAAATTTTTTTTTTTTTTTTTATTTAGATAGACGCTAGTTATACTAACTTTTTTTTTAAACCTAATTTTAGATTTGAAAAATAAAAAAAATCGAAATCATCAAATAAAATTAAAAACATAATGTTTAAATTTTGGGACCTGAAACCAAAACGAAAAAAATATATTATTTTTAAAAAAAAAAGGGGAAAAAAATACTAAACTTAAATATATTATATATATATATATATATATATATATATATATATAATATATATATATATATTTTTTATATTATACGGTGGTGCCCCAGCAACAAAAACCATGAAATTTTAAGGGGGTAATTTGGCCCCGACATTTACAAAAAAATTTAAAGAAATTTTTTAAAGAACCAATCGAAATGCCGTTTTGAAAATTTTAAAAAGCAATTTAAAAATTATTTAATTAAATGAAATTAAAAATTAAAATTTTTGTGCAGGTAAAATCAAACAGGCCCAGTTAAAGAATTTTTCCCCTACATTGGAAAATGTCAATAAATCAGTGACAGTCGGTATTTAAAAAAAAAAATTTTTAATTAACAAAAAAAGTATCCAAATTAAGTGGATTATGGGGAAACATTTTTGACAGTATCAGAAATGTTTTCAGTTTATTTTTCAACAAGCCCTTTCCCGCCCATTTCAACATTGTTTATAGTTCGGGCCCAAAGGGTCCTAATAAAAAATTGTAAATGTTAAACTCAGGATTTTCGAAAATGAGCCAAAAAAGAGAACGAATCTTATATTCTACTGAGTGTGGAAAAAACAAAATGGTTATGGGGGTTCTTGGGCAAGGGTAAATAAACATCATACAACGGTATTGCGCACTTTGAAAAAACACAAATATTAAATTTTGTTTCGTCTATTTTAATTTTTTTTTTGTTGGTTTACTTAGTTATACTTTTTTAGATGCAAAATTTTTTTTTAAACTAAGTATGTTGACCTTTTATTAAAGAAAAGTTACTATAATTCCCGCTGGGTCAAAAATGTATCCATTTAAACTCGGAGAATTTTTGTGTAAACGCACTTTAAGGGCCCCCAATTTTTCTATGGAAAATGGGTTTCGCCCAAATTTTTTTTAAAGTTTGCAAATTTTTTTTCCCGGTCAAAAGCCCCCCACAAACAAACCTGAAAACCCCCTCAACCCCCAAAATCCCCCCGGTCTCCCCCGTTTTTCGTTTTGGGAAAATAAGGGGAAAATTTAAAAAATTTTTTTTTTTAAAAAAACAAAACCAACCGTTTTTTGAAAATTCAAAAGCTTTTATGCCATTAAAACAATTAGGCCCCGGGGTGGCCCCCTACTAGCAACAACAAAATATGGATGAATTTAAATTTCTTGAAAACCCCAAAACCCCCAATTTTGTACCCTATTCTTTTAGTTAAAAACTTATTACAAAAAAACAAAAACAAAATTAAAAGTTTGATACTCTGTATCTTAGTTATTATCAACTTTGTGATAAGGCAAGTTTACGTTAATTGTATTATTTCGACCCAAGAAATCTGCTGTTGCTCTGTGTCCCGTTACTTTTGGAACGCCCTGTATATATATTTATAAATATATGAATAGAAGTTAAATCTGTTCAGACAAAATTCACGAAAAATGCATTGCAGAAAAACAGTGAGCTTTATTTTAATTATTTCTCATTTTTAACAACCAAATTCTCAACTATATTTTCCAAATCCGTGTTCTACTTAAATAAAAAATATTTAATTAATAACTCAAAAAATGTGTTATTTATTGGTACCCTATTTTGCTTAATTAAAGTACGCCTGAGGGGAAAACCCAATTTCAAACACTCCTGTTTTAAAAAATTCCATGGTACATCCCCCCCAGAAATGTGAAGTCTAAAATGACCACCTCGAATTTTGGCACATTAGGCATTCTAAAGAAAAAAAAAAAAAAAAGGTAGGATTATGCAGAAAAATTAATTAACAAAAAAAAAGATAAAAAAATTAGACATTTTGTGAAAATCAATTTAAAAATAATAAAAAAAATTTAAAAACGTAGAGCAAATCACTGTTAATAGGGTTTTTTTTTTTTCCAAATCCCCTTGGGAGCTGTCCGATAATTTGTTAGCTTCTTAAACAAAAATTTTTTTAAAAAATAAATAATTTTGTTATATTTTTTCTTTTCATGGGAAAGGCGAGTTTCTTTGCCTATTTTATGATATTACTGTGTGGGAGTTTTTATTTTAAAAAAAAAAAGTTTATTTTTTTTTATGTTAAGGTTAAAAAATTTAAAAAAAGTTAAGGGAAAATAAAAATTTATTTCTTAACCTAATTTTTTTAAATTTTTGTATATAATTGAAAATTTGATCAATTAATGTTTTCTCTTCTTGTTTACTTTAACTTATTTTAACTTAAAAGGGGCATTTACTCTACACCTTAGGGGTGGGCGAAAAAGGGGGCGGGGGGGAGACTAACAAACTCCAATACCCAAATTTGTATACCCATTAAAAATTTTATATTTTTTTTAGGTTCTTCCGAAATTTGGTGTATCGATGCGATGTTGTTTCCGTTTCAAGCCTACAGGAGAAACGTTGTTCGGGAATATTTTTCCTTAAATGACATAAATTATACACCATCTTAAAGGTAAGGAAATAATATCCCATGCTGTAACGGGTTTTAAAATATAGTCGAGTTGGGAAAAAAGTATCTAAACCTAACCGATTTTAGGGTGACTTTCATTTAAGGAAATATTAAAAACTAAAACCAAATTTTAAAAACTATTTCAGCAGGCCTAATTTAAATGTTGGCTTTCTATAGTTTTTGAAAATTATCGATAACTTTACCGTTTTTGAAAAAACATTTCCTCGAACACCAAATTGGATCCAAATTTCGCGGCACGAATCGACTCTTAATTTAATTTTTCTGCATAATCCTAACTTTATTGATCTAACATGAGTACTTTATAACGTCAAGTAAAATATTACCATAACAAATGTTTTAAAAGCTTAAAAAAAAGCGTAAAGTATTTGTGGATAACTGGTCTTTTAAACACTTGCTCTATTTCGAGAACTCCGGCTACGCCGTCGTGCTCAAGTAATCGCGCGTGTTTTAAATACCTTAATATCCACTTATACCTTAATATACTATTATCATTTGCCTGCTAGTATTAAAAATATAGGTACTTTTTATAAATTCAAATTGCCCATCAAAAATGTATTGCTAGAAATAGAAAAAAGTCGCCCTTTCTCGACAATTTCTTTTAGTAATATTAATCTTTGTATATTTAACTTTTTTTAAGTTGTAAACAACATAGACTTTCTTTTTTGTTGGTAGAAGAAAAGAATTAACAATTTTAAAAACAACACTTTTAAATGATTTTATTATAAGCGTACCTTTTTTAAATATATAAAGGGGGAAAAGGAAAACTAAACAAAAAGGTATTACAAATTAAAATGATGTACCGGGTGTCCAAATAAAGGACGCCGGCTGAATCAGAAAATGTTTATCGACAGCGTTGGGGAAATTTTTGAAAAGAGTAAAAAAAAAATTTTTTATTCTAAATTTTAGGGAAGAAAAATAATGAAAAGGGTTTCATTCAAAAAAATCGTTTTTTAAAAATTAACCTTTTTTTGAATTTTTAGATCCAAAAATTTTTTTAAATTTTGTAAAAAACAACTGGTCAATTTTAAAAATTATTTGCATTTTTTAAATTTAATTATTTGAATTTTGAAAATTCCATTCTGCGGAATTTCGAAATTTTAGGGCGAAAAATTAAACCAAAAAATTGAAAAATTGTAACAATTTTACCAAGAAAACCTTGGAAAAATACCAACTTGTTAAAAATTTAGCCGTTTTAAGTACAATTTTTTTAGAAACTTATATACCCCAAATTTATTTTTAAATCAACACAAAATTGTCCCAACAAAAATTCAAAATTTTCCTCAATTTTAAAAATTTTTTGGATTTTTTTTAGGTTATTAGGAATTTCGAAATTTTTTTTTTAAAATTAAGATTCAGTAAAAAACCCCTAGCCCATTTCAGAAAATTTAAAAATTTAATTTCCATATTTTTTTGACCAAAAATTTTCTTTTTAAAAAATTTTTTCCTAAACGGCTGTGCCGAAAATTTTTTTCTGGAATTTTAACCAGCTTTTTTTTTTGGAAAATTTCCTTTTTCAATTTAAAACCCCCTTTTCGGGAATAAACCCAAAAAAAATTAAAAAATTTAAAAAAAAACCCAAAAAAGGGGAACATATTTTATTCTACGTTTAATAAATGTTTTTTTTATTCAATTTATTTTAAATTTCAGTTGAAAAAAAAATTAAATTATTTCGCAAAAATCCTTGTTAGGTTTTTAAAAGCAAAAACAAAAATCATTTTATTCCAAAAAGTCTGCCTGCCCATTTTACGTTAAAATAAACCCGGGAATTTTTTTGCAAACTAAAATTTTTTAACCTTTTGGGGTTATTTTTGAGAAAACCCCTTCGACGGCAACAAACAAATTAAAATCTTTTAGTAACGTCAAACAAAATTTTCCCCAAAAAGTAAAATTTTTTTTTTAATCTGTTCTTTATTGTATCCCAAATCAGATTTTTGAAATTTTCTTTAGTTTAATGCGCCCAAAAAACATTTTTCTTCGCCAAAAAAGCTTCCGTCTTTTAATACCCGTTTAAAAAAAAGGTTTTCCCTTCTTTTTCTTACCGGCCCCCTTTGGGGTTTTCCCCGAGGAAAATTTTTTTCCCAAAAATTTCCCTCCCCTTTTGGAAAGTTTTCCAACGGAAAGGGCCCCCAAAACTTTGTTTTCCCTTTAAAAAAATTTTCCTTTTTTAATTTCCCCACAAAAGGCCCCCCTGTTTTTTTTCGATCCTCATCCCCAGATGTCCAATTTTAAACCTGCAAAATTTTTTCCCTTTTCCCCCCAATTTCCCAAAAATTTAAGTCCCTTTTTGAACAAACTCCCCCTCACCACTCTTAAAAACCACGGGACGTTAGTATTTGGATCACCTTTTTTGGGCTGGAAAGATAAAAAAAAAATTTTTTTCTATAGAAAAAATGCAAGATTTGTCAGTCTTCCCTTTAGACATTGTGATTTAAATAAATTTAAGATTAAGCTTACTAAATTTTCTTTCCCATGCAACAGTTACTGGTAAAATAGAAAATATTCTAATGGCTATTTTAAATTAGGAAAAAGGAACATAGTTTTTTTCTAATTTCTACGTTAAATGTCCTGAAGTGTTTGAAAATTTTTACAATGGTCCTAAAGGCTAAAATTTAAATTTTAAAAATTTTGATGTTTTTTTGTTTAAAAAAATGTATTTCTTTTTTTTAAAATTTGGCGCCCCCAAAAATTGGCCGTCCCTGCGACCGCACCGCTTGCCCCCCCCCGAATCGGCCCTGCTTTTAAAATTGTCTGATACTTTACAGATAATTTAGAATAATTTATTGCATCCCTTATTTTGTCTTTTTCCTATAATATAAAATTTTTAATTATTTGTTATTATCATTGTTCACCATTTTTTTCTGTTTTGTCGAAAAGATTTTAATATAACAAAAAAGCAATATATTATTATTATTTTTTTATCACACGTAGAAAATAATACTGAATGTTCTATTTTCCTTCTCGTTAATTATATTTTATTATGACGTTAAATAAAGAAAGTTGGGTATTTTTACGGCATGATTAATACAGACATTTATGCAGACATTAGAAATTCATTGAGAAAACAAAAAACCCAAAGAGAGGAAAGCAGGGCTTTGGGGACTAAAAACACGCGAAGTTATAAAACACCTCCTGGCTTTTAGCAAGTGCAAAAACTTATCAATCGGTGTAAAATTTTGGCGTTGCCTTCCTAATTCAACTAATAAAATTTTTATATTTTTTAGAAGATAGTTAGGGTCGGTTTCTGCAGACACGTTTAAATTAACCAAATTAAAAGAACTCATAACGTTAAGAATTTCAGGTTTGATAACACTTTATACTACTTAAGTTAAGTATTACCCCGGGACTTGATTAAATGTTGTCTAGTACGAGGTAATTTTTGGAACATGACAAAATGAAAAAAACGTTTTTATGATGATTGACCAATAAAGTGCTGTTTATAGAACAATTTTGGTTCATAAAATAGCACTTTATTGTACTTTTTAAAATTAAAGTTACTTTATTTTACTAGTAAAATAAAGAAACTATCATTATTAATAACAAATGATCAAATAAAAATTTTTTAAAATTTTTAAAAAATTAATTAAATATTCAAAAAAAATTTGGGATATCTAATTAAACAAGTTTTTTCAGTCTTCTGCAATTTTTGTTTTCATTGCACCATCTGTACGCTTTGTATGTATCTTTGTACCATATTTTTGGACTTCGAAAGGCAGAAAGGGAGTCCTTAACAGGGCCGTTCTAGGGATCGTTTGGGGGATTTTAAAATTTCCCCCAAACCGGAATTTTGGGAAATTTGGGAAAAACCCCAAGAAAAAATTTTTTCCGGGGTTTTTTTAAAAATTTCACAAAATTAAATTTTTTTGTTTTAAAGGGAAAATTTTTTATCCCAAAATTTCGGGCCTTTAAACAATTTTTGGTAATTTGTAATTTTTTCCAACTTTTTAAAAAATTCCCCCCTTTTTTGGGAAAAATTTAAAAAAAAACCCCCCCTTTTTTTAAAAAATTAAAAAAATTTTTAAACCCCTTTTCCCCCTTTTTTGTTTCCTTTTTAAAAAAAATTTTTAAAAAATTTTTAAAAGAAAAAAAAGGGGGTTTTTTCCTTTTTTAAAAAAAAAAAACCCCAAAATTTTTTAAAAAATTAAAAAATTTTTTAAAATTGAAGGTTTTTTCCCTTTGGAACTTTTAAAAAAAAAAAATTTTTAAAAATTTTTAACATAAAAATTTTTTTTAAATTTTAAAAGTTTTTTTTGAAAAGCCCAAAAATAAAAAGTGGGTTTTTTTTTGGCCCTTTATGGCCCAAATTTTAAAAAAAAAAAATTTATTTTAAATTAAGGGAAAAAAATTTTTTTAATTTTTTTTGTAAAATTTAAAAAAGAAATTTTAAAATTTAAAATTTGGGAAAAAATTTTTTAAAATTTTTTTTTAAAAAAATTTAATTTTTTCCCCTTTTTAAAAAAAAAAATTTACTCCTTTAAAAAAAAAAAAATTTTTTAAAACCTTTTTCCCCCCGGTAATTTTTAGGGGGGTTAAAAAGGTTTGGGCCCTTTTTTAAATTTTTTTGTAAATTTTTTAAAAGGGGGAAACCCCCTTTTTTGGAAAAACTTTTTGGGAAAAATTGGTTTTAAAATTTTTGGGGGAAAACCCCCAAAATTTTTTGGGGAAAAATTTAATTCCTTTTTTAAAAAATTTCCAAAAATTTGGGTTTTTGGGGAAAAAATTTTTGGGTTTTTCCTTTAAAAGTTAATTTACAAATTTATTTTTTAAATTTTTTTGTGAAATAAAAATGGAAAGGATGACAAACCCCTTTTGGGGATGCTCCCATTTGTAAAATTTTTTTTAAAAAAACTGAACAAAAAAAAAGGGCAAAATTTTTTTGGTTTTCTGCAAAAAAAATTACAGTCACATGTCAACTAAAAAAACTTCCCTGATGAACCAAAAAATTTTCGTAAATTTCTTTTTTTTGACGAGTCAACGTCGCAATTTTTAATTTAGGGCTCCCTAACAAAAAAAAAGGGTAAAGTTTGAGAAGGTCTATATCACCGCACATCAGATTAACAAAAATCTGAGATTTTTTTGGGTACGGAAAGAAAGGGTTTTAAAAATTTTTTTCCCCCTAAAATATCAAAACCCCCTCTGAAAATTTTTTCATTTTTAAAAAAAGGGGGTTTTTTTAGGGGGCTGACGGGGTATTTAAAGGTAAGTGGGAAAAAAAAATTTGGGGAAATTTTTAAAAAATTTATTTGTTTTGTTAAGTACATGATAAAGATTAACAGAATTTAGAAAAATAAGAAGACGCCGCTGGGTTCTACAGAAACCCGTTGTTCTTTTTTAATGATGGTATCTTGAAGAACTGCTCCAGAATTCATTTTAACGTAATTTTGTTATAAAAAAACGACGGGATTAGACTTTTTTTGTCTTCCACTACTTTAACTGAGGGGAAACGGATACCCCCAAAAGGGTTTGGAAATGAAATTTTCCAAATTGTTTGGGAGCTGAAAATTTGGGGGGCATATTTAAATTATACCACCATCTGGTAGCGGTTCATACTATTTTAACTTTAAAAGACTTTCAGTATTGTCCTTATGGCCATTGAAAATGAAATTACGGGGTTTGAGTTGGGTTTCAAAGGTAGAGTTTCCATAAGGGGGTTATTGAAAATAATTTTTTCAAAAACTCTTGAACAATTGGTTGAATATACCAGAAGAGAGGAAGTTTTAAAAAGTCGTTCAAATTTAAATTATGTGTTTGTTGGAGAAAAGTTTTTTCTTGACCAAATTTTCAAAAACCCAAAAATAACCAGAAAGAATTTAAATTTGTAAAAAAGAATCTTTAATAACCTCTTATCAAGAACCAGGGGGGTAAGAGGGGATATTTCATTCCCCGGGGTAAACTTACAAATACACAACATTGATAAAGTGTTTTTGGGATGTTGTGTACTTCAAACTTTTAAAAACGTTGTCCTGACCCTACACATGAAAAAACCTTTAATATTGAAGATCCGGACCATTTCATTCAAGCGGGCCAAAATTAGGCACTACGCCGAAGCAAAATCAGTTGAAGACTAGTATAAAGAATATTTTAATAGTAAGGGAAAGGTAGCCTAGCAGGACCAAATGTTTTCCCAGATAGACCATCATGATCACAATAAAAAAAAGGTCAAACATTAAAAATATGTTTTCATGTACCCAATAATTAACCTTTTAAAATAAATGGATGCATATGGCGTTTGTGTATAAAGTCTAAAAACGACATAACAATAATCAAATTTAACACATTTCTAAAAACCCTTTTAAACAGCGAGTTTTTTGGGTTTTTTTTCCCAGATTTTTTAATTTAATTTGATTTTCTAATTTACCTGGAAACCTGGGTTTTTTTTTTGAAATTTAATTGAGTGCCTGGGAGTTTTTTGTCCCGAAAAAATTTCAAGTGGAAAATACCATAGGTGCGGCTCAAAACGCCCCCCCTTTCCCCATGCCTGAACGTTCTGAATCTAAAACCTTTTTTGCTCTTTTCTATAAGCTGTGCGCAAATTATTTATTTTTTGACTACAGCATTTCTGTTTGCATCGACTTCACTTTTTTTAATTTTTCAACTAAAATTTCTTATGCTTGAGTTTTAAATTTTATTAGGAAAATTTTTCGTTTTTTTTGGGATTTTGCCATGGCACAAAAACCCAATCAATAAAAAAACTATTTAAACGAAAAAAAATTTTTTAAAAAACCCCAGTTTTAAAAAACACAACCAAATTTTTAAATTTTTAAATTAAACACCAAATTTTCTTTTTCGATTTATTTGGCAAACTGGCTTGAAAAGGCCGATTTTCACAAATTAACTAAAAACCCAAATCCCCCTTAAGACTTTTAAAGTTTTCCCTTTTGGCTTTCCAAAGCTTTTTTGGGGGTTTGGGTTATTTTTTTAAAAGATTTTAGCCATTTTCAGAAATTTTGGGGTGTCAAAATTAATTTGACGGGTTTTTTAAAAAAAGAACACCATCTCATAGCAACTGCTGTGGCAATTTCTTTTATCACCTCTCGAGGTAAAACTCTATACAGGTTTACTTAAATTTTTTTTTTTCAATTTGTGTTTTTAATTTTAACTACATATAATCCAATTCAATCGTCTTAAAAACATGTATATAAGCGTACATAAAGAAGCTTTATTGACTTATCATTTTATAAAATATTTGTTTAATAAAACCCTATTTATATACTAGTTATAAAAATACCCATTAAATTTTTTTTTCCCAAATTTTATATAGTTATAATTTTCGGAAAAAGTAACTGTTTAAAATATGATAAAAAAATTTTTTTTTGCAGCAGCAAATTCCCAATCTAGACACTCTACAATAAGATAAAAGAATAAACAAAGTTTAAAATTCAGGGCCTTTTCCCGTTGGACTTTAAAGGAATGCATGAGAGTGACTGTATTGCCCTATTGGGAGCTTTCTAGGCGAAAAAAACATGTTAGTCAATTCCCCGGGCGATGCCTAAAAAAAAAGTCGGACTGAGGACCATTTGGCACACCGGGCAAAAGTTCAATATGGTCCTCCTTGATGTGTAAAATTCTAAAATATAAAATCATACAGAATTGAAAAAATTAAAACAAATAATTAACCAAAAAAATTTTTATTTGGTATAAAAATCATTTTTAATTTATTTGGTAGGATATCGAATTTTTAAAATAAATGTAGTAAGTGGATTAACGTAAACGTTTTAAACATATTAAGCTTGAAGTTAAGGCTAATTTATTTATAATTTCATCATAAGTTATTTTTTTTTTCAAATCTGATTATATATTTGGAACATAAATGCTTACAGTAAATCTTGTTGGAGGGCTAACCTTAACATCGACTTTAAAATAGTTATCTTTCACAATTTACTTCAGTGCAAAAAAGTATTAATACATTATACACAATACATCTCTTACAATAACTCAATAAACCTAAATAATACTTGTGTTCCACTAGGAAATAACAAGGCATATATCGAACACATTTATGATTTTTATTTTTTGTATGAAAAATACTGTTTTTGTCGTTATGTTCACTATCATCTTTGTCTGAATCCTCTGATCAACAAGATGACTTTTGTTGTTTCTTAAAGGGTGCTGGGGCAAAATAATAAAATTGTTTAAAAAGTCTTTTTCTTTTGAGAATGTATTACCTAAGCTTTCAGTAACTTGATTTTTTTATGGGTTTAAAAGTAATACTAGAAACTATTAGAAGTTATGGGTTTAAAAGTAATACTAGAAACTATTAAAAGTAATATTTCAAGCTTTGCGTCTTATTTATTGTTAATATTTCGTTGTCATAATTTTTCTGGCATTTTTTTCTTCTTGTTTTTTTAGACGCAAATTCAGTGTCTATTAGGATATCATTTTTAATTATTTTCTCTTTTATTATTAACAATTACAAACTTTCGAACCCAAGCAACTACCTCGTCATAATGGTAAAACATTAATTTTACCTCTTTTCTAGTATTACGGTTAATATAAAATGCTTGTTAAAAATTTAAACCTTTTGTTTGTAAAAAATTAGACGTAGTGTTAAATATTAAAAGTTGTAAATAAACAAATGATACAACCACGGGCTCAAATTTAGTAAAAAACAAAGAAACGTTTTACCCTTTTTT